>DWIJ01000639.1:0-10595 GCA_018248315.1 Chioides albofasciatus
AGATTTTTTCAATAAATACACAAATAAAAATTATATTTAAAAACCAAAATTAATGTTATACCTACTATAAAATAGTTATTTTAACATAAATCGTCCGTCATTTCCACAAGATTCGACAAGTGATCCTAGACGCCTTATTACCAGCGCCAATGCCGCGTGAAACAAAATAAATCCCTGATATCGGCCCTTCAGGCGTCGGATGATAGCGGGTCCGGCCCTCGCTAATAGGGTCACTGCGGACCCCACGCACGCCTCGCCGATCAAAGCGCGGTATCGGCTCTACTTGGCTCTTGCAAAAACTTTTACTCAATTAATCTGAGGTTTTCTTTGGAAGAGTGTTCTAAAAATAGGAGTATTGGAGTCCGAAGATACGCATTTCATCAATATTTTGTTTTGGATGTGATGTTTATTGATGGTTATATTGAACATACATGTATGCAAAGTTCCAAAGATGTACTATCCTTCAAGAGTGCAGAACTTTTAGAGGTTAGAGTTAGTCATGGAGATTTTCGTATCAAGAGCGTATTTATTCATTTAATATATCTATGTTTAGTTTACATCTAAGACCTCGTTATAAGGGATCCGAAAGAGAAAAGAGAAAGCCCAAGGCCCAGTCTCGCTCTATTAACAGCGCCAATGCCGCGTGAAACAAAATAAATCCCTGAATATCGGCCCTTCAGGCGTCAGTGATAGTAGGTCCGGCCCTTACTAATAGGGTCACTGCGGACCCCACGCACGCCTCGCCGATCAAAGCGCGGTATCGGCTCACCTCCTTGTAAATCCGTTCTGTTGATCTCAGAGGTCTGTTTTGAAAGATTCTAAATTTTTTTAGAAAGATTATCTTGTGCAATAAATCTTTACTGTCGTGGACCGCCAGACAAAATGTTATAAAATTTAACTATTATGCAAATTCTACTTTATTATTATAGTTTTGTAAGATAGCCGTTGTATAAAACTCTTAGTGAGATTGCGCTTTGGATGGACCAAAACCTCTTCGCATTTCAATGTATCCTGTTTTAAAAAAGTCAGAATGACCGCTTTCTCACCTCTGATAAGAATTGAAGAAAATGGATAAAAATTAATATCCATTTTCTTCAAAATCAAATCATCAAAATCTACTATACTATTGTAGTATATACTACATGTGTGTAAAGTTCCGCAGTTGACCAGCGATGTGGCCTATAACAGCCACCTTCTCATTCCATACCTATATACCTTCTCATATCCAGCAGTAGAAACAGCAGCAAATAAAAACTCGTAAAACAATGACGATTAGGAGCCTATCGGATTATTTCATCCACGAACTTCCCGTATAACTCTAATTTCCTCTCAGTAAAACAAGTAAACAACTCTTCCTGAGCGAAGGAAAATTAAAGGTTCAGCAAAGTCAGTTAACAAGTCGCCTTTATTTCCACAGAGTAAGAAAAATCCCGTTTGAACGATCTGACAGCCGCCGTCGAAACTTCCGCCGCTACTAATCCTCAACTTTGAATTTTCAAAAACGTTTCCACGGGATATTTTGTTGTACAACTTTGACCGTTAACAGAACCTATTTTAGCATCATGATCTACTATGTAACATCGTTGCGATTCCTCTTTAAGAAAAAAAGGTTTCGTCTATGTTAGGTATGTCTTTAAATAAAAGGATTTCGGATATAGCCCACCATTTTGTGTGGACTGGTAAATGTCACACTACTTTGAGAACAGGGCAAATTCTTACGTAGATTGTTAAATCTACCTAAGAATCTCAAGCTTTTAAAGACCTATAAAGATTGCTCACAATGTTTCATGGTCCAACTCAGTAAATACGCGCATAACTTTGGAAAGGTAATAGTACCTGAAGCTGACCCCTAGAGAGGTAGATACCCCTAGAGACCCCTAGTATGGGAGACAATTTAACTGACATTCTTCATCACCACCATACCGATTTGACGCGCAAAGGGTGCCGGGTTCGATCCCCGGCCAGACTGAAATCTAAATGAATTTAGATTTACATTTATAATTTAGTGACACATGACAAATACACAAACACCCAGTGTTTGTGTATTTGTCATGTGTGTGTCCATGGCACTCACGATACAGGAAATCCTAGTGTGGGGCTGTGAGCGTAGAAAGCGTATATTTATTTCATCGTGCCCATTCATTTTACATGATATTTGTGAAGCATAAATTTTGTACGACACAAAACGTTTCGTAACGCATAAGTAACGATATACCACCAGCCAATCATAATTACAATCCTGGGTCCTCATACTGTTGAGTACGTAACCAGCTCTCTCGAGTGACGTTTTGAGTGAGAGAGAGTCAAGTACACGTGAAAACATTAACAATTAACTGAACTTTCCTAGCCTTTAATATGTTAAAAAATATTTTTTTTCGACACTGTTTCAATTTTTTGGCTAAAAATAAGAATAGTACTATTACTGTACTACGTCTATACGTAGACTTCATGTTTGAATATGATAGTTTGATGATACGCTATCAATTTGCTTGATAGTATAATTATGTTTTTATACGTTTAAGGGTTTAAGATATATGCCACCTTACATATTGGTAGCGGATTGTTGCGAAGTTGTTTTAATACTAATACAATTTCGATATGATCTGTAGACATAGAAAAAGAAAATGTTGACAATATTTCTCTCAAATATGGAAGAATGAAGTGGTAATGGCCTACTAAGCTCGAAGGTCTGAGAACTGATGGAGCAGAAAGATATACAAGTGGCCTCTTAAAAGTAAAACGAGTAATTGATATGGACAAAAGTTTGTCTTTATATCTTTGAGGGAATAATTCGAAAACTTGCATGTCTAAACTGACTTGATTGCAAGTAGTATTCTAAAATGCATAGTAAGTTACTTGAATTAAAATTGTAAATGTCGAGATATCATTTTCATATCACCTGGCATTCCCGCGTCTCATCGTCTCACTGGAACGTGTTCAGCGTGGAAACTGGAATCGATGATGGAATTCCAATTTTATTTTAATTTAAACATTTTAATTTCCTTCTAGTTCCTCTCGGGTTTTATTTCAAGGTTTGTAATAAATCTTAAATAAAAATACTTGTACAACATTTCTACTTTAAATCTGCTTTGCTCTATATTCTAGAAGATATAATTATGTAGTTTCTGACGTAAAACCAAGATTCATACAAAATCGGTAAATTAAGAAAACATTTTTAAATGGGATCTAGCTACCAGTGCTTTCTAAGGTTTATTAAGTTTGCTAAGAAGATTAAGTGGTGTGAAAAACACCATACGTTTGTGTCTTTAAATTTGACCCCCGAATTCCTTTTAACCGAATTATACATCAGTGAATCTGATGAAAATCGATAGGAAAATAATTTACTTGTAATAATTTGTAAGTACAGGACATTTGTGCCATCAGCCTGAAACTTTCGTGATCGAAATATACATACATATGTATGCGAAAAAATAGTATCAGAAACGCCAGAGACTAGATAGAATAGAACTTTGAATGACGCTCATCCATTTTTGTGTCCGTGAAATATTTGACTTGTTCATTGTAACGGGAATTTTGTAAGTCAGTAAGCATGATTAAAACTGGTAAGAAAAGGAGAGCATATTAAACAGGTTAACTCGCTATTATGACTAAAATATTTAAATACATATTTAATATTCCTGAAACGCTGCGCTGTCTCTAACAGGAGATCTTTGTATAAAATATAAAATATTTCTTTGTTTCCTGTTTTAGGACCGCGAAGAAAAAGCCAAGCAAAGACATTCAACGTCATCAATGGTCTCGTTGACCCCATTACCAACCCCATCAACTAGCTCAGCGCCTGATGTAGAACCTGAAGTGATCGGCGCTGGACTACCACTTCTACAACGATTGCTATTACTTAAAGCTAAAGAAGAAAGAGACAAAAACCAACTCACACCAACAACAAGCAATCTACCATCCAGTTCAGAAACAATAAGTCCTAGTTCAATTAAAAGTCCTTTAAGTCCTACAATTAAAGCTTTGAGCCCCATCCGAAAAGGCTCTGAGTCGAGTTCACCAGGAAAACTACAAAGTCCGACGACGAAGACGTCTAGAAAAAATTCGTCTGGCTCCAGCGATGGCGCCACACGGCCAAAAGTAAGCTTTAAAGATAAAATTTTGCAAGTTCATAGCGATGGTACCGCTGTATGTCAACCACTGAATAAAGATATAAGTGAAAAGCCCGCGGCAGTTGTAGAACCGACACCAAAAACTGAAAGCAATCTTATATCCATACCACATTCTGTTGTCAGTAAAATTAAATCCCCGGCAAAAGTTGTGGGTTCCACATTTAGAGACAGACTTAAATTACTACAAAGCGGCGGTTCATCCAAAGAGAGTGATAACAATTCATCTGATAAAAGCAAACAAATTTCCATAGAAAAACCCCCAACAGAAATAGCGCCTCTCCCATCTAAAGAAAGTTTAGAAGATGTTAAAAATAAAAAGCCTTGGTCGAAGTTAAAGAAAGCTGCTATTTTAGGCGACTCTAAAAGTCATAGCAAGTCCAGTATAGACGAAAAGACAGAACTTGATACCGCTACAAAAGAGCCCTCAGCAGATAGTTTGCCAGAAAGTAATGTAAATATATGCGTACCTTTAGTTACTACTGCAGAGCTTGTTAAGATAGACAATAATAATATTGAAGTTGATAGTAATAATATTAAGACAGATAAGCCTAAAATATGCTTAACAAGCCCTTTGGAACCCGTCCAAGATAAACCTGTAGATTTACTTACTTCTAAAAATAATAATGGCACAAAACCAAGTGAACTTAAAAGTCCTATCACAGCAGGGACTATGTTGCTACCAAAGGCTAAAAAATATAAATCGATCGATGATTTGTCACCCGAATATGGAGGGCTTCCATTCGTCAAAAAGCTAAAAATATTAAATGAAAGACAAAAACTAGCAGAGCTAGAAAAAGTAGTTAAAATCCGTAGCTCCAGTTTAGACTGCACGAGTTCATCTGAAGATTTACTTAGTGACACACTCACTAGGAGCCATTCTGAAGGAAGTACAATGGATAAACGGAAATTCAAAAGGAAATCCATAGATTCAATTGGTAGCCATGGATCAAATGAAACACTTGAGAGGAGAACACTCAAATCTATACTCAAGAAACTTTCAGAAGACGTTACGCCAGCCCAGAGTCCAGAACGGAGTAATGAATTAAAAAGATTAATAAGAGCTCCAACGTTAGAAGGATACGCCGCCAGACACTCAAAATTTTCAAAAAGTGTAACTTTTCACCGTCATACATTACCATCTCCACCTGGAAGTTCGCCAGCAGATATTTTAGATGAAGTTTTTGAATTACCTGAGGTTCCTAAAGGCCCTTCACTTCCAGAACCACCACCGCCACCGGTAACGGAGCCTCCAATATCTGAACCAGATTGTACATCTATAACGGTGACTGAAAATCAAATAGTTAAATCTGATAGTGAACAAGTCATTGCGCCAGATTTTAACTTGAATATGAAATCCGAATACGAGATGCAACAAAGTATGGATCCAATGTACGATCTTAAGTCCCTTAGACCCGAAGATATAAAAGTGCCTACAGAAAAACCCAAACTAACATTGATTTCAGCGGTTGCAAATCAAAGAAAACTTTTAAGAGGTAAATATAAGTTAAAGAAATACGTAGGTATAATAATAACGAAGTTGCTAGTTGGAAGTCTTAATACTTATATGAAAAGTGATGATTAAAATGATAATGATGTTATTTCAGGCTCAATAGAAGAACAAGAGTATTTTGGAGAAGTACTTTTAGGCATTAAACAAGTTATTCAAGGTCATCTACATGATGTACAGGGAAAATTTCAAGAAAGGTACATTTACAAGAAACAAACATTTTATCGCACTTTTACTGTTATGTGGTATTTCCACGTATTTTACACCAAGTGTATACTTTTTCAGATTTAATAGTTTAGAAAATGAAGTAAGGAAACGTGATGAAATCATAAGTCAACTTCAAAATAGAATACAGGAATTAGAAAGGCTAGGCTTACCGTCCGCAAGTGCTGCAGCGTCGTCTACTGAAACAGTCGAGATGGACCGTTTAAGAGTAATCAACAAGCCACTCTCCAAGAATGGCAGTTCTGGAAGCGAGGACGTTTCTGGAGCTGAGGAGGGTTTTATGGTAAGTAATTATTTTTTTAAGTTTTGGAATTTACTTCATTATTTATCACATCACTTTTTCATTATTTCATCGTTATTGGGACGTTTAAACAGAACGTTAAAATAAAGTTACTCGGTTACAATACATTTATGAAACAGCATAAAACGTATCACTGAACTAACTTTACATTTTTCAGAGAGGTGATTCGTTAGACACAGTTTTTGCAACTTCCCCGCCCACAGTAAGCGTTGAAGAAGAAGAAAAATCCAAAGAATCTGAATCGTACACACTTCCTACAAGGAAAACAACATCACACGACGACTTGACAGACGAAACGCTTACAGAGATTACAGGGGGTGTTGAACTATCCAAACTCTCGTATACAGAACTCCAATCCTTAGCGGAATCTCTGTCCAGCAGAACCGATAAAACTTCGTCTAGCAAACAAGACTGGACTGTTACTAAGTCAAAACGATTGGACCTGAATTTAGATGGTAAAGCTGGAACCTATTCGAGGAAACGAGTGGCGAAGCTACGGCAAAGGAAATCATGGGAGGATCAAAGTGATCAGGAGACTATGGAAATGCAGGATTTAAACAGGTAAGCGAACAATAGTATGTTTTTGGGTCGTTAAAAATATTAACTGAAAAGAATAGCTAAATATATTCGGATTTTGGTTTCCGGTTAAAGTATTTTCTGAATGTTCTGAGAATTAAAATCCAGAAATTAATACAGAGATAGAACAGAAAGATAGAACTATGTTATGTTAAGTGCAGTGTATGAGATATGATCTCTGTTTGAACTTAGTCTAAGATAACTATACATGTGGAATTCAAATTCAGTGAAAACACCAACGTAACATCAACAATTGGTATTTATACCGCTGCACTCGCACCACGAATAATTCTAGCATCTTTTAAGCATTACGCTTGTGGCATATCAATTAAGTAAGACGTATATTCACAGACCTATTTCTCCGCACATGACATCAGAAGACAGGTCGCTGCTAAGCCCGGAGCAGTCCAGCTTACGAACAAGTCGACGAGGAATGTATCCATTTCACTTCTTCGGAAGCCATTTGGACAGCACAAAATCCAAAATCAAGAAAACTCTCTCCGTTGACACCGGAATGCATCATACTGGGCGTGTTGATAAAAGTATGTTTTTTGCTTTAACAAACCTTGTGGTTAGTGGTAGAGGCATAAGAAATTTCAACTGAAAAGTCGCAATAACATCATTAGCTTTTAAAGTAATCTCAAGCAAAAAGAACCCTGTATTGTCTCGTTTCGAAAATACTTTAGTAAGAAGGTCATTCATTCATATTACGCCCTAAAAAGACCATGCAAATATCTCCCACAAGTTATACATCTGCATGCATACAAAATATCTTCTTCATACTAGTATACAAGAGTATGAATACAGAAAAATACGGCTATTACATAAAAAATGCATCAAGATTATTTTGCTTCAATTTTCAAATTGTAAAAAAGGAATTACTAGAGCAACTAACAAAATTTGATTTTTCATCAGAACATAGCCAACGTCATCATCGGAAGTTCAGTCTTGGGTCCCTTTTCGGCTACCACCGTAACACAGCCAGCAAACCTTCGAACAACTGCAGTGAAGTCGTATTGGACATGCCCAGTGATTACAGCTGGAGTGACAAGTACGTAAAATTTTACGTGACTTAATCTATCGATCTATTGTATCGTGATCGTAATCGTAAATAATATCATAAATGCGAATGTGTCTTCGTTTGTTTAATTATTTGTTTGTTTGCTCCACTTTTACTCCTTAACTACATAACAAATTGTCACGAATTTTAGTACCTTTCATCCCAAAGAAATACCATTCCCGAGGGATTGATCTCTGAAGGAGAGCGAAGCCGCGGATAAAAGCGAACCAAAATTAAAGAGAAATCTCCAGTTAGGCTATGTTCATCCCTCGGGATCGGCGATTGTAGGAGGAGTTTGTCAAGAAAATAATATACAAGATGATGAAGATGCTTCAATAGAGTGATTCAAATACACTAGGGGGGGTGTTTCTTGATGAGTCCCTGAAAGTTACCAAATGTGGATAGCTAATTAAAAAAAGTACCAAAATAAGTAACTCCCTAAATAAAGAAGTAGCTACGCAAATTAATTGCATATTGTCATTCGTTACAGCGCATCAACATCTAGTAGTGACTCCGAATCGATTCCGCGCACACCAGTGTTCGAGGAGTTTGTATGCGGCAGCTCTCGCCGCGCGCGCGCCAGCGTCAGCAGCAGTCACAGCAGCTTCTCGCCTATTAGAGGTATTCTGCATTAAAAAAATGCAATGCAAATGACAATTAGATTAGAATCAGAGAATTAGAAATGAAATATCACTTCCCTTGACGGTGAAGGAAGACATCGTGAAGTAAGCTGTATACCTGAGAGGTCTATAAAAAAATCTAGGTTATACGAAATCTACCAATCCGCACTAGGCCAGCATGTTGATATACATCTTCCACCGTACTAGCCTAATCCTTGGCATTCTCTTCTGGAACGTTCCAGTTTAGTCCTCAGGGGTAGCGGCGCACCTATGGTCAACCTCAGATAGGAATTTAATTTTATCCGAGGTTGATTACAGATGTCCATAGGCGGCAGTAGCCACTTACCATCAGGTGGACTGCATGCTCGTCTGCTACTTCCATATTATAAAAAAAAAGCTCAAAAAAAATACCTTTGAGTCAGGTAAGATTACTTTTTATATTGCGTCAGCCGCACGCCGCAGCCGCAAGTCGCAGGCCGCAGCCGCAAGCCGCAGGATCTTACTAAACTAGGCGTAGTCCAATTTTCACGAAACTGTTTAAATTGTTCTTGCATTCGTAAACGTAGTTAACAAATTACTTTAACTACTAATAAGCCTTAATATCAAGTGTGTAGTACGCTACTATCGTAACCTAACGTTTTTTATGTAAGATGCGACCAAGCGAGCATGCAGTCCACTTGAAGGTAAGTCTCTGCCGTATAGACATTTTTAACAACTCCAAATAATTAGGTCTGGTCCTTCTTTACGTAGGGGGCCGTTCAAGTATTGCGTAAGCACTATGCCCCACATAGTGGGGGGTCTTTGTTTTGCTTATTTTGGATGACATGGGGGGTAGGGGAGTCTAGATGATGATTACGTCAACAGTAGTTATTTACTTTTTACACGAATGGAAACCCTACATTGTATTATATATGCTTGAAAACAAAAAGAATTTTCGGCGATTCCCGCAAATATAAACACATAGGTTTAGGCACTCGCTTTAGAACCGATTAGTGGAATTACCGCGCGCTGTTAACTTGTCCAAATTTCCTCTGTCAGTATATTATTTCGTTTGGGTACTACATATACATATCGACGGTTCCAAGGCTAATTGGTACAAGCGACATTTTTGGTGAAATTGAGTTATATACATATTCGGAATCAGCGAATTTTTCTGCTTCTTTTGATCTAGGTTTCAATTTTCTACGAGCGTTTTTTTTGTCGCTTGGCTCACCCAAAAATAGCCTTCTTTTTTAAAATCATTGTATCAAACAACACGAAATGAAGCAGTTTTAGAGACGGGGTAATTTAGACCATTTACGCTTTTTTTAATATGAATTCATAAGTCTGTTGAATCAATTTTGCTAACATCTTTTATGTTTGGCTCATGCGTTGATACAATTAGCTTTTTTCTAAAAAAAATTGGTGTGTTGCTTGAAACAATTTTTCCCATACGAAAATTATAGGTAGTGTCACTTGAAACAATTTGTATCGTAATGGAGTGTTATGCTATGTCGTTTAATACATTTTACTTATAATAAATACTCATATGAATTGTCGCTTCAAACATGTTTATTCTTTTTAATATTTGTAATACTACGGCGCTTGGACATTTTATTACATCAACACCCAACCCTTCTAGTGATTTGTGTCGTCAGATAATTATAGGAGAGTAAATTAGTTATGTCGTTTAATACAGCCAAATTACGTTGCGCGCAGACGCGGTTGCAGGTTTAAATTTTTCGGATCGCAGGAAAAATTAGATAAATTAGACCACATTTTTTTAAAGCGTTTTAAATGTAGTTTTTCTTATTTCTCATATTCATAACATCCATTTTCATCATCTTCATCATCAAATATTTACCCAAAAAAGTATAAAACACGAAGTCTAATAAAATATAAAGTCGGTAAAAATACCGACAATGTTTAACCTTTGTTGATTTATTTACGATCAAAAGCCCATTTCTATTCAAACTCCTATTTTACAAAATGTTTATTGCTAATTCAAACGGTGTTCCTTGTAACATCTTTTATCGGGACTGCAGTTACGCTTTCGCATGCTTTGAAACGGAAACACCGCGAGCGCCACTTTCAGGCTTTGTCAAGGGACGGAAGACATGACCACCAGGACCTTCACTATGGAGGTTGGAGGAGGGCAAACGAATGTTTGAGCGACAGCTGTACGAAGCCTATCGAA
>DWIJ01000640.1:0-10590 GCA_018248315.1 Chioides albofasciatus
CATACCCACTTATTAGCTGTTGAGACAGAGAACAAGTTATTGATAACCTTTTGCAATAATTAGTCGTGAAGTTCATCGTAATAATGATGAAATTTGCGAAACGCTCATAATAAAATAATAAATAATAAATATTTTATTGCAGACATTATAAACCCATAAATTATTACAATGACAATTATTATAAGAAATATTTTTTTCGCTTCACTTTTCTATTCTCACATATATACACAGCTGCAATTTAATATTATTGCAGAGGCAAAACGGTAATCTATATAAACGATTTAACCCTAAAAGGCAACCCCTGTCCCGCATTAAGAGTATAATAATGTGACAATGATGACAATTTCTACATGAGAGTTCAATTTTAATTGCTTACTTACTCATAAAACTTTATAAGTACCTGTCTTATCTCCGGGCAATAAATACAGGCTCTCAAACTATGAAGTGGTCGATAAAACTAAACCCACATCAAGCTCTAATAGACTTTTGTACTCCTGTATCGGCCCACAATCACGATCTGTTCAAATGGCTGTTTAAAAGCGTAATCAATCATCCTTAATCGGATGCATAATCCATATGATTCAATTATGATGTGTTTGCCCATAATTTCAAAATAACTACCGTTTTCATCAACGTCGGAACTCTGATTATGAACGCCCCCGACAGGGGTTTGATTTTGTTTCCCAAGACTATTTCTAGCAAGAGAATTATTGTAATCACACAAATTTGAAGGTGGTAGAGCCCTCTGTGGTTTGAATCCGGCGCCACCACCGCTACCTCCGCCACACCTAGTCCTGCCTAATAACAGCAGTGCTAAGCGTAGCTGTGTTCTGGTTTGAATGGTACGGTAATCGAAACAGAGACAGAACAAACAACATCTCCGAGGCATTGGCTGACTGGCTGTGGCCAACCTCAGGTAGGAATCTAATCTAGTCTGTGGTTGATTACAGATGTCCAAGGAAGCAGCCATTTACTATCAGATGGACTACATGCTCGTCTGCTACTCCTATAATATATTAAAATTTTTCAAAATCTTTTCCAACCACTTTTCCATGACTTATTTTCAAGACTTCTATCTGTACTGTATATTACATAGCTTATTTTTCTCATGCAGTTAAGCTATATGCGCCCCCTGAATGTTACGCCTACAGCCACCCGTCAAGCCAGCCCCCACTCGGGCTGACTAGGACATTGATTTTTAATTGTCAGTTGCAACCCACACAGCAGTTACGTGTCTAATGTATGACACACAAGTTTCCGTATCTCTGGCTAGATGATGTAAATTTTCTTCTGACTAGGCTCCGAAACTACTGAACCGATTTAAATTTTTTTAACATTAGAATCCTACATTGGCTCTAATGAAGATAGGTTATTTATTACGAGAAAAAAATGGGGATTCGAATAAAAAATCGATATTGTACCCAACCGCGGGTTCTGCTCGTTTAAATATAAATTTATTGTCTACTCATCTGATTTGGATGAGTATTTTCTACAGACAAAGGCTATGTCCCCTGTAAACGTCTGTTTTTGAATTGTATTTGTTAAGGCATTATGTATGAGGATGTCAGTAGCACCCAAACAAAAACCTTACCCCGTAATTGGTTTAATTTCCCGTCACAACAACTTCAGCTGACGAGTGTTACAATGTCCGGGATAGATATTGAAAATGTCATTCAGACCGCCGTTACGCCAGTGGGCGCTTCTTTATTGGGACGACACGACACCGGCACGGCACCGGAAAGGATATAATGAAGACGCGTAATGTTATGAAAATGTACTGCACGCGACAGTCGTGCCAGTGACAGGCATGCCAGTTCAGTGATTTATCATTGAACTGGCATGCCACCCACAGTCATACCAGCGCTGACACTGACTGTCATCGGTGTCAGCAGTGTGTCGCTACCCTATGCGGAGGGAGGTAGGTGAATGCATCCTGGCAACCACGCATCCGACGGTACGTGGTACTGTGGGACTCGTCCAGAAAGGACGCCTACCCACTAAACACACGCAGTCCTCGGGGACTCCACAGCCTACATCTGTTCATAAGTGTGTCGGTATCGTGGCGGCATATTTATGCGTATTATATGTATTGTGCATACACGTTAGCTCTAATGAATACGGATACCATGTTATATACAAAAATCGTAAATGCTGATAATCCTGATGAGAAAAATGGGCCAAAAATATTAATATCGTATATTGTCATCGGTTCTTGATATTTTTTTAAAATATTGAATTAATCTGACCGTTCAAAGCGGGTAAAAATCGAGTTCACAGATTCCGTTACATACACCGATACATACATAATGGCACACATACAAGTCATACTAATAGAAGCGTAGTAAAAGAGTACTAAATCTTACGACGTTATTAGCAGACGCGACTTATTTATAAACATCATTCTAATTTTATTTCGCGAACGCGATTGATTCCAGAAATAAATTGAACCCGCACTTATCGAATTCTATTATAATTTAATCGGCTCAGAGTAACATAACCCTTTATTTTCGTCGACGTTTCGTAAATTGTTTTTGTTTTAGGTCTTTTATGGTAGACATTGATTGCAATTAAGTATAATATAAAAGTCTAAGTGATGGTTAGTGACCACTACCGGCGATAAACATCTATAGATAGTGTGACAGTCCTATCCAAGATCGCAAACAAATACTTTGCTATCCATAAGAACTAAGTTGGTACGCCTAGTTTATGATTATCTCCCATCAAAACACAGTAGCGTTTAACACTGAAGTTACTACTTAAAAAACCTAGGCAAGGCTGGCGGTGGTATCCTCCTTCCCAGTGCAACTATAGTTAATACTTTTACCCTTATTTTGTGTCAGTGCTAAATATAAGTGATAAGCAGTAATAGCCTAGTGGTTAAGAAACTCCCCTCTCATTTCAAATCCTAGGCACGTACCTACCTCTGACTTTTCTAAGTTATGTGCGTATTAGAAATTAATTGTCACTTGCTTTAACGTGAAAGAAAACATCGTAAGGAACCCAGCATACCTGAAAGATTATTAAAAAAACTCAAAGGTATGTGAAATCTACCAATGCATACTTGGCCAGCGCGGTGGACTATTTCCTAATCCTTCTCATTCTGAGAGGAGACCCATGCCCAGCAGTGGGACATTAATGGGTTGTTGATGTTGATGATTATGACTAAATGTAGTATTTATTTCCAAAATGAAGCATATTCAAATATGGTAAAACAAACATTCAATTCTAAATTAACTGTGATATACTGTATGAAAATCGATTTACAAATGTCAAGTAAATCAACCTTGACCGTCATTGACTTACGATCCATTACAGATGCGACTTTTCCCTAAATTAAACGAAGTCTGGCGTGTCTTGGTACCTACGAATGTAGTCTATAGCCCAGTGAGAGGCCATTCACTTCTACTCTAGTGATCTGAGTTCGAATGTTAGGCACCATTTTTAGGCAATATTTAATTTAATTCGAAAAACAAAAAAGGGTTGAAATTGGTAGATCTATTTGTGCCTAATATCAGTAGTGTTGATCTGCTGTGTTCTAGTTTAAAGGATGTGGTAAGGGAGACAAACTTTTCAGCGGCGTATCTGTGACTGACTTCAGATTGGAATCTAATTTTACGTAGGGTGGATTACGTATGATACTCAACATCAGATGAACTGCGGTCGTCTGCTATTCCTATATCTATTGGCAATAAATATCACTCGCTTTAACAGCGATAGTATTAAATTTATCAATTGATATGATTGCAGGACTCTTCTATTGTTTATAGAGGAAATCTACCTTTTAGAAAGTCCTCCATAAAACATTTAAAGATGTATCATGTTCTAAACAGTGTTTAAAAATGTGAACTCTACTACGATCATCCTTCTTATTTTAACAGGTCCACAAGTGGTATCAATCATATCTTGCAGAATAACCCATTGTTCTACTTAAGATAGTTGTTGAAAACAGACATCACAAAAGCTCAGATCGTAAATAGACACTTTAGGGTGTATATCGATTCGTAAGTGGATTACAAAGTGCCAGAGTACGTCAGTCGGCGGCCGATTGTAAAAGGACTGCGCAAAATGTTTTGTGTAACTCGATTCAATAACGATTTCTATCTGAAAATCACGTCTTATATTTGCGTCTCACTCTTCTCTACAATATTTAAGCGAGAAACAAATACTAAGACGCTTATTCGGCTTACAATTTTCACTTTTAATTTTAAAAAAGTGGTAGAACGAATCCGGCAAGTTTTTCAGCTAAATTACCGTGACATACGAAAAGACCGACAGACAAACAAACAGGCAAAATAGACAGACAGTAGTGAGCCGAAAAGGAGGATTATAAAGGTTCCGTTATTAAGCTTCGAGACCTTAAATAAGGTCTTTAGCCTGGACATCTGAAGTATACATGTATTTGAAGGTCTGTCTAGATTCGGAGTTATAGGTCGAGGTCATATATTTTCGGAATATATCAATACACATAAAGGTCCTATTTCACTGCAGGATAAAATATGTATTACACTTAAAGCTACACGTCGCTGGGCATGAATGTTCTTTCGGAATAGGAAAAGTCTGGACAGTAGTAAATTTTCTACCACCTTTAAGAATTACCCTTTTATAAACCTTTAAAAGGTTCCGTTACGACACTTCATCGGCGTATATCTTTTATATTACATCTCAAAGTGAGTGAAGAACCTTAATATATCACCCCTATGTGATAAAAAGCTAAAACACTTTTTCAAAGCCTTACTGACGTATGACGGTATAAAGTATGAATAGACTTTCACAGTGATCTGCTTTTTACTTAGCGTGGCGTTTTAGCGATTGCACTGAAGTTGCTTCATGTTTTGGCCACTAGAAATTCGGTCACGGTATCAAAAATGCGCTTTTTAGTAAATACGGTAATGCTGCATTACGTTTCGCGTTCAGTTACTACATCGAACGCCTAAAAGTAGCTGCGATCACGCTTAAACGCGTGCGGGATGCAGCTTTGATCGCTGCATGTAGAATAGGTTCAGAAAAGCAGCTAAATTTTCGACTGCCGAGGCTGAAAGTATCATATGTCAAATCGTCAACCCATTAAGTACTATCCCACTGTTAAACACGGGTCTCCTCTCAGAATAAAAAGTCCATAATGCACCGCGCTAGCCAAGTGTCAATTGATAGATTTTAAATGCCCTTCAAAACGTCTTTTTTTAAAGATTTTATATTGTTTTCCGTCACTGTGATAATTAATACGCATAACTTTAAGGAAATCACAGGCGCGTTCCTGGGATTTGAATCTTGATCCCCTCGATTGAGATGTCGCCTTTCAATCACTGTTTTTTAGAATGTCTGCTACGGCCCATCGATACGTACTGTCTCTGATATTTTTGGGGTCTAGCCTACTGGCAAACTTTCCAAGCGTAGTGCTAATGCTCATGTCTGTGTGATCAAATGTATCCCTTGATCGCATAATATCCCTGTAATACGAATACTCCCATTTGGTATAGCGGTCATTGTGGTTGGTCAAATGGAAAATTTAGAAATTCTCAAAATATCTCTCTGAAAATACTGGTCCGAGGTTATACGCACATGTGATTTTTGTAATAAAATTCGGCCTCTCAATATACGGGTCCGAGGTTCGCATCCTTACGCATATTTGATTTTTCAAACGTGTATTTTAAAATTTAAGTATAACTTGCTTTACCGGTAAAAGAAAACGTCGCGAGAAATGTTATAGGCCTGAAGTTCTTAAAAAATATCGAAAAAAGACAAAAACCATAATACTTAGCTTTAAATTTAATAGAAATGAGTACCTTCATTTGGGTCACACATAACTTCTGCTCCGGTTTAAATTTTCTATTGATTTATTGTCATTTATTTTCACTGATGTTGCATTTTATTTTTGTGATGAAACCATAGGAATATGTTTGAGTGTCCTTCATAATGTTCAACGAGTGATAAATAATCAGTATCTACGGAAGACTTTAGAAACAAAAAAAATCAAACACAATAATAAACAGTTACCCAGTAAGGCTTCAGAACAATGCTAATGGGTTAAACGTCTGTAAATTAAAAACAGATTCTTAAAATAAAATCCTACTAAGCATCTGATACAAACCGGCAGCCTTGTTTTAATTTGTAATCTAATTTGCAAGTGAAAGTAATTATTCCGCGAACAATGTTCCCAGCAAAGTATTAAAATACTCAGTCTTTACAAATAAGTGAAAATTGTGAAACAATAACTTTTCTTGGTCTTTTACTTCTTGTTCGCAAATAAATAATAGGATGAAATAATAACTCTTTTATTCTCCATTGTAATTTAGTTTTTTGGAAATAGTAATAGTTTGTGTTAAGTACTAAAATAACGTTTTTTACCAAGGAAAACCAACTATTTGTTAGCAATAGACCTGACATGAGGAGGAAAAGTGTTAACCATAAGTATTACCAATTGGTAGTACCAATTGACAGTAGTCGGTCGGAAACGTCGGAAATATAAATCAACTGTCAATCAATGAAAAGATGGTGTTAAGACAGAAGAAAAGATTTTGAATGAAAATCTTGACGAGGGACACTGAATAACCCTGTACCTATCTGTTTGTTTTAAATCAATCAGGTTGACCAATAACCCATAAATTACTTCAGTATCCGTATACAGAAGTATACTTCAATATAAGAATCCATTCGATCCCTTCATGAGTAGAGATTAGTGCCTAGCATCCCAGCAATAATACAAAATATATAAAAGAATATTCATACTAAAAAGAGCCTGGAAATTAATCAAAAGAAATACGGGAACACATTGTACATGTAATGTATTCACGTATTTCTTTTGATTGAAATTTAAAAGAAATCCCTCCATGACTGTAGCCGGGTGGAAAATAAAATCCCCATCTTTTACCCAAATTAAGTATGATTAAAATCGACTTCAAACATACAAAATTAAAAGAGTAGGTTTAAAAAAGGCTGTAGAGGTCAGTCTACATAAAAGGCATATGTAACTTATTCTAGAACTAAAGACTTAAAAGGGATTCTTGATATGTGAGTTATATTTGTTTAGTAGTAATGCCTTTGCCGCGGTCCATTACTGTCGACCAGCATTTTCATTTGAGCTAAACAAGAAAACTTTTCTCTCATCTTGTTTTCACTTTGGCTAATTCTGTACAAAATTCCGTAAGTTTTAATATGATTATCTGCGGTCATGCGAAGAATAAAAACGTATAAAATTACAGAATACTAAATAAAAACAAGTCTAAGCCGATTTAATTAATGTTTTTCACAGGATTGTTATGGAGCTCATATATGCATATTGTGTACGAATCCGCCATTTGGGTTACATTCGATATCGAAATTTTCACGTATCCCTATTTTTTTGAATAAGCTCTGCAACTACTGGACCGATTTGAATAATTCTTTTAACATTAGAATCCTACATTATCTCTGATGAACATAGGCTATATTTAATACGAGAAAAAATAGGGTTCCGCGTGAATATTTCAATAATGTAACGCAACGGGCGAAGCCGCGGGTTCTGCTTGTTTTTAATATATCTATGTATTTGACCATTTCAAGCGTAAATGGCAAAAATAGACCCACTATAAATACACCGTTAAACAAAATGTAAGTACAAGTACGTAATGTTAAAGAAAATAGAATCTTCTTTAGTTAATCGCCCGAACATTTGGGAATAAGGTGTATAAATTGCGAATCCGATAGAATCCATTCGTGCAAATCTTTTATGTGAGGACTTAAATCTATAAATCCCTGAATAAACTTACAAAGAGTAGTCCCAAATATAAAGCAACGGTTGTTACAACAGTTTAGTTTTTTTTTCTATAGGTATACATAGACATCTGTAATCAGCCCCAGATAAGATTAGACCCAGATAGATTCCTATCTAAAGTTGGCCATAGATGCGCCGCTGCCCCTAAGGACTAAGCTGGAATGTCTCGGATAAATATGTCTCCTTTACCACACTGTTCAGGCAGAAATAGGTGTGGCGGTGCTGCCGGCGGAGTCGAATGACAGGGGGTTCTACCACCTTCACAAGTTATTTATTTTTGTATTTAAAGAATGAATTAATGAAATGATTGATGAGGCACATTTTTATGCCTTTGACCACGCTGAAGTATTCCAGCTTGGTCCTCAAGGGTAGTGGCGCACCTGTGGCCGACCTCAGGTAAAAATCTAATCTAATCTAATCTAATCTTATCTGGGATTGATAACGGATGTCCATGGGCGGCAGTAGCCACTTAGCATCAGGTGGACTGCATGCTCATCTGCTTATATAAACTAAATGAACAACCAATACGTTCTAAGTAGTCGATGATACAAATCCACTCAAGAATTAATCAAATAGTTCCCTAAAACTCAGTCGTTTGGGTGTTTATTAAAGTTAAAGTTTAAATGCTTAAAAGGGACAGCGATGCCCGTATCAGGCTTATGCGGTTTTAACTTAGTATTATAATAGTGACCGTACTGACAGAATTAGAGTTTCATGCGGTGGAAAGTTTTAGATGTTTGTCAAATTTTGACATTTCGGGTTCCGGTTACGAGCAATTATCGACAAAACAAAAGCTAAAGGGTCTATGGAGTCTATTGACCGTTTTGGCTTTTGAGAGCTTTTAATATTTTATAATATAAATATCATTTCGATATAAACATGTCTATCTTTATTATCCTGTAAAATAGTGTAAAAGACATAATTATAAGCCCGTAATTAGTAATAACCAATCTTAACCAAGTTTTGCCTACCTAGTTCAAATATTGTAAAAAATGACTTTCAAACTTTGGTTGGCAAAAATTGTTTGAGATAGATTTTTAATAATGGCCTTCCGAATAGTCTATCGTTAGTGTAGTCAAACTTCTGTACAGTCGTATGTTAACAAAACATAGGATCACTTCTAGTCCAGAAAAGAAGATCATGGATAGGAATAGCAAAGATAAATATTCTGCTATAGAGAAAAATAGTCTTTGATGCGTAATAGTAACAGGACAAAACGTTTTTTAAAAACACGACAGAGAAGCTGGTTCAAATCGGAAGTAATTAAAAAAACATATACAGGTAAGGTTTACGTTAGACCATTGAGAATTTTCGTGTTAGTAATAGACGTTTGTTTATGATCAACTAGTCTTGCCAATTATAGAATGCTTTGCTGAACTTTTAGTTCAGTCGAATACGACCTTTCAGGAATGGTGCTAGAACCAAGTTCGTTGGAATTAGAGACACCGCCTCCACACACTCCTACATCTAGCATGTAGCAAAACTGCGTTCTTCTAGAAGGATATGGACACATCTATCAGCTTGACACACATATAAGACGATCAACGTATCTCTTATCAGCTTAAAGTAAACCCCAGTTCTATATGAAATTGGCTACAGATGTCCACGAGCAGTATTGAGCACTTACCAAGAAGTTTTTTTTTATAATATAAGAGTAGTAGGGGAGCATTCAGCCCACCAAACTAGTTAGAAACCTACCCGAGGTTGGCAACAGGTACGGCGCTTAACAGTGCTGTTATTAGGCAGAAATAGATGTGACGGTGGTGCCACCGAGGTCGCGCCACAGAGGGTTATCGCCTTCCCAAGGTGACCGCATCCTCATTTACTGCTTCAATCTTATAAAAATGCTCCATAATAAAACTCAAACCGACAAAACAAAATTGGTTAAAATTTATCTACTTTTGTAATTACCTGAAGTTTATCAAGATCTGTGGAAAGCGGATAGAATGAGTTCTAATTAAACAAGTTCCAAGTTATCAACTTCCCAAGTTTTAGAATTTATACGGACCGAACTAATTTTATTAAAATATGACACCTAAGTCTAAGGAATTCTCGTTCCGGACTTCAATAAAGTTGACTTAAGTGAAAAATATATTGATTTTGTGATTTTTCGACTCCATGATGAGTGGACGAGACGAATAGAAAGGTTACCATTATTAGCAATGACATAGAAGTTCTAATAAAAAGTCATGTCGTCATTATTTCTGTTCATGATTAATTTTAAAAACGTTACGATAAAAACGGTATACTAATATTTTCGTAACATCTTTTTCGTTCTAACAAATTGACATGAAAAACATAAACATTAAAGACTTTTTGACTGACCGGTGACGCACAGCTAAATCTGGGTGATGGGTTGAATAGCCTAAAATTTTGCACTAAAATTTCTTATAATCCACATTAAGAATCGATTTTTTGAATTTAATTTTGAAGTAATACTTCTTTATTGATGTATGAGAGAAATTTGCCGTCACATATTTCTGTTACGCGCCATATTTTTCTTGACCATCTCACAGTGGATTCGCATGAAGTAATACTCTTTACATTAGTGCTTTACTTTTATACTATAGTAATTCTATCATAATGAAATGCTATAACAATTGTAGTAGCAATAAGGTGAAATAATTGTATTATTTGTACCCTATGTCTATGATTAGAAAAGTCTTTTGTTTAAACTTTATCTAATTTAGCTTTATTTCATCAATTTATGTAAATTAGATAAATTTTGGAAAAATGATGTCGAAAAGAAGTTTCACTTCTTACGTATGTACACTAATACGCATTTTTACTAAAGATACAATATATTAAGCGTTTACTAATAAATAATTTAACTATAAAGC
>DWIJ01000641.1:0-10590 GCA_018248315.1 Chioides albofasciatus
GTGGACCGACATCAAACGTTATTGGACAAATCAAATTAGAGCAAAAATTGTTCGTTAAAATATTCTCTCTTATTCGACTTCTTCTATTCTATTCTTATTTTTATCTTCTTCATAGAAAACATCAAGAGAGGTCGTCACATGTTTTCTGAATCACGCAATCGTGGTTTTCCAAAAACGAGTAATTTCATGTGACAAGACCATAGTATTATTAATTACACTTAAGCTTGTATTGATAAGATATTGCTATTATATTTTGTTTTTTTTTTTCCTATTGCGATAAAAATTGAAAAAACTGTTTTTACATATTACATACCGAGGTAGCATATTACATAATTTTTCTGATACACAATTTATTTATCAGATAAAAATAAGTTAACTCTTCACAACCACTAAAGAGATTTCGCGATAAGATAATATTGATTAAGGTAGTGAAGTATTACTCACCGATAGGCCAAGCAATGAAACAAAATGACTCACCAGTAGGCCAAATTGAAGAGCGCGAAGACGAGGGGGAAGGTAATCCTGGAGATGACGTCGATCCTCTTGGAGCGGGTGGGGAACTTGGACATCCAGAGGAGGCAGCAGTTCTTGCGCGGTGGATTCAAGTGGATCTCGCACTGCCGCATCTTGGAGTCCAGCACGCCGCCCCGCATCAGCGGTTTCTGCTGGTTGCAGAAAAGTCAGGGGCGACGAGAAATATTCACCTAGCTTACTTATTACACCTACTTCTTTTGATATAGGCGCGATCGATTTGATTATAGCGCTGATTAACGGATATAAGATCGTTAGGACATCTTTAACTTACCTTAAATCATTTAAAAAATCTAGCTAAATAATTTTGTTTATTAATTTAATGAAATTATAAAATAAGTAGCAAAATATTTGTCTTCTAAGAGACGTAGATTACAAAATTCGTTATCAAATTCACAACGTGGACTTGCGGTGTTTTTGGAACTTTATATTGCGACAGCAAATTTACTAAAAACCTTTTTGTGCCTACTATTAAGAGTTTAGGAAATAGATAAAGATGGAGATAGAGGAGTCTGCAACTCCCAATCAACAAAAGAAACAAATAGCCTTACTATAAATGATACTACTGCTTTACGTGAACTACAAATAGATATCACTACAAAATAATCCATCCCGAGCTCACCATTGCGAAAGTGGCGTTGCTGTCTGTGTCCAGCAGATCCGACGCTGCATCCAAGCTAGCCGCCGCCTCCATCTCCCGTCTCGTTTTCTTCATATTCTCCCGGTGCATGTCAGAGCGAGATGCATAGTTGACGAGAGCGAACTCTAGCAGAGCCCCAAAAACGAAGGTTAGACACACACCGGTCCATACATCGATAGCCTTGGTGTAAGAGACGGGAGGTAGAGACGCGTTGATGCCTGAAGATTGGGTAGCCATAGTCAGCAGTGTGGTTACACCTGGAATCGATAAATAATTTTAGTAAGTAACACAAGATAAAAGTAACAACCGTATTTTTTAACTATCAGTGGTTAAAGAAGTTGATGACGATAGGCAAATTGTATTGGGATGGGGTACACAAATTATGCAAAAATATTTCCCTTAAAAGGTAAATTTATTTTAAAGTTGAAAGAGAGCTCTGATATTGCATCTTCCATCAAATTATTTTTTTGGCTCGGCATTGGCGTTCGACACATATTTTAAGTAAATTTGCGGATAACAACCGACGAAATTACGTAACTTTGTAGCAATCTTAATTCCAAACATACATATTGAGATTCCTACACATGGAATACAAAAAAATATAGGATTAAAAGTTTTTGAGTTTTCTAGTAGTCTTGAAATAATATGGAAGTTACACAGGATTGCATTTTGGGACCGCTACATTTCATTTCACTTACCAAGTGACACCCTGGCGGGCACGGCACCCTGGTCGAGCCAGAACGACACCCAGGAGACAATGACCAACATGCAGCAGGGGATGTAGATCTGGATCAAGTAGTAACTGAACTCGCGCTTGAAAAGCAAATCCACTTTCAGGCAACTGTATTCACCTGGAAAATTAATTACATGTTGAGACGTAATATTAATTTGAAACTAAATAAGACTTTGAAATATGTTTTAAACTATAATTAGTGTTTAAGAGAAATTAATTTCCGTACGAATTTTATTTCGTAAGATAAGAATAACAGTATATTATGTAACAAAATCGTACAAATAAATGTATTGATTTATTGATTGACAATTTTGTAAATTTAATAAACATGAAGGTGGTAGCAAAAGCTAATAACCTCGTCTTTTACCTGTCACAACAATAGGACCTGTACGTAATGCAAATAAAAACATATACAACAAATCTAAAAAAACAATACTCATAACACTTAAACTTTAACTAGTTTCAAGCTAGGATTGATTGTCACGATTACACCATAAAAATTAAATCACCCAATCCACAATTTTCAAAATTCTCTTACCAGTATTAGTCTTGCTGTTGCAGTAATCAGTGAGGAACTTCTCGAGAGTAAAGCGAGGCAGGTGGAGGTTCTTCACAACCTGGACTGGGTCTCCTTCCTTCCACAGGAACACTAAGTCGTCCGTAGTCCAACCATCTGTCCAGAAAGATTGTCTATCAATTCCATCATCATTTCAAAATAAAAACGACAAATGAAACTCGAATTCTTAAAGATATTCTCTCAAGTAGATAAAAAAGACGTCTTCATTGTCGTATTACCAAAAATAAAACGATTTTTTTCGAAATCACATAGGCATTCTTCCAATTGCCGATCATATCATTACTATTTTAGAGCCAAAAATAATAAAACAAATGAACAAATGTACGTTAAAAAAACAATTGTGAGTCCAAGGTAAGGTTTGTTTACGAAAACTACATTCCACGGTTCCGTAACATTGAAATTAACTGTAAACGATTATTCGTTTACTCGTTTTCGTTTACTGTTATCAGTAAGTTTGTTTTTATTTAGTAAATGAAGTCTTCATTATTTTATAAAGGAATTTGTATTTTTTATACATGCTTTTAGTAACGTCTTTTTTAATTCTTCTTGATAAAACCTTTTATTTGACGTGCTTATCATGGAGGAGCATAAAAATAGTCCCTTGCCTTGGTGTTCGCCATATTGAATTTGAAGTGACATCACCAAACAAAATGATGGTGACATGCGTTCCTGCCTTTAAGGACTAATTGGAACAGCTCCTGTCTTACTTCTTAACTCTGTATTTTACATTCATCAAACTAAAACAAGAAAGCTCGTGTATATTGCAGAAATTGCTATGACGTTGGCATTTTTACAGTTGACCTAGAAATATAACTCACAGCTAGCCATCCTCAGCGAGCACGTCTGCTTATCCAGGGGGTACAGCTTCAGATTCATGGGGCAGGAGAGGGTCAGCGAGATCCGAATGCTGTACAGCACGTTGCCGTTGGGGAAGATCCTGATGTACACGTTCGGCATGATGATGTTGTGGAAGTGGCCCTCCTTCTCGTTGGAGAAGAACAGATCCGGCATCCACACGCGGTTGGCTTCAGTCAGCGTCAGGTACTTGAGGCGGCCTGAGGGTTAAATAGCATTAATTGTATATTAGGTACATCTGTCCTCTTTGGGATTAGGTATAGCATTAACATCAGGTGAAGATTCGTTCACTGCTTTCACTTCTGCTGAAAAGCAATTTAGTTGACCTGATTTGAAGTAAAAATTTTATTCTCAAATCTAAATAGGTAAGCTGTTCTTGAAATTGATTACGAATGCTCTAAAATCTGAACTAAACAAATTGTGTTCTTAAGGTCTCGAGCCCAAGCCTAAGCGGAACACAGTAGAACTACATTGCCGTTATAAGTCCAACTGAGGGTATCTACCATCACTTTTACGATCTACTTTGCTTTATTATCTACTCCTGTTAAAATATGTAATTTGCTAAACAGAATGTTACTTATTTTAACGTTAGCATTATTTACATTTATATTTTCATTTCATATTATTTATTTTATTTCATATTTCAATATTTCATTAATAACTCACCTCCCTGGTTATTGAATTTCAGCCTCTCATCTAACCACTGTTCTCTGAACGTCAACTGTACAGAGTATTCCTGAAACATTACAAGTTACTGTAAAATCCGCATTTAAGCCCACACCTTGGATTCGCGAAACAACGCCACCATATTAACTATTACTTATAGTGTCATCCAGAATTTTTGTCATCCTTAGTTGTTTTACATATTCTGGTTTTTATTTTGTCTACTTAAGATCTTTAACTTTCTTTGTGACGTAAAATTTACTAGTATCGTTTTTAGTGATCGTGTAAAATACATATTATATTATATATTACAAAATGCCACCTCTTTATCTGTCTGTTATAACACTTTAAAATCTAAAAAGTTTTTGAATAGTTTCATTTTATTAAAAAAAGAGGCGTCACGAGTAGGTTTTGATTTCTAAGATTACTTTTGTGGAGGGGATGAAGTCCCGTAATCTATTGACATAAATTAAGGATGACCTTCAACATAACCAGTTTAAAAAAATACAAGTGGACCGGCGAACTAATCTACGTCATTTTAACAATAACTTTAATGATAATTAACTATCAACACTAACTTCTCAATACGTATGGTGGCATTGTTACCGATTTACTAAAAGCTTTCGAGATCGCTTTAATTAGGGTCTAGTTCGTTAAGCTGTATGTAGACATGAATGAAATTTGTTACAATTGAACTTTACTTTTCCAAATACAATGTTTTACGTTACCCCGAGCGCCATTTTATATTAAACTGAACTATACTTACGGAAGTAACACTACGAAAACTGGAACACAATCAACTAAAGTGAAAACAAACCGTAATGACAAGTCTATGAAATAAGTAAAACGTATTTGTATAAATAAAAATCATACAATTAAGTGGACATTTTACAAAGTGAACGTATTTACAATTTACTTTTTAAATATAACAGTGAATGAAAAAACTACTCGAAATATCATTGATAATTATTATAAATAACAAGTGTCAAACATTAGTAATTATAAACGATGTATTTACAATTGGATTACTGAATGGGATATGGAAAACAGAATATAGACACCGGAGTAGCGTAAAACACGTTAATTTAGACGAAAACATTACAGAAACAAGGGAATTCGAAAGACCCCGTACAGAATAGAAATGTCTGAAATACTTCAAGCAAAGTCATAAGAACCTATATCTATTTCTTAAGATTACTAAATTGTACACGCCAATTTTTCTATAAAGGAGTCATTAATAATCTAATCTATGACTACTTCAACTTCCACCCGATAGTACACAACACAGAGGTATGGTGTCGAAGGTTCTTCGTCAATATTTCAATAAGACATTTAATTAAATTTATTTTATACTCAACTGATCCCTCGACATCAAGGAGCAAGTCAAATGAATTATTTTAAACCAGTTAAAGCTTCCAAATGCAAGAAAGATTTAGGCATGCTCGATAAAGTTAGCTTTTGGAACGAAGATTGCTGGAAAAATGTCAATTTAATTAATAAAGTCATCAACGAATATGATTCAAAACAAGAAGAAACCAGATGGACACATATAATGTTGACAAGTAAATAAATACATAAATATAGTTCATAATAACGGACTAATACTTTTAAGAATACTCCTATAAAACATACGGGTTTTATAAAACATCAAACTTTCTAGTCAAAACAAGATAAGAATATTGTTAAATTAATTATGAACACAAAAGTATAATAAGAAAAACAGGGAAATATAATAGACGATGATAATCATAAAATTGATACCGCTGATGATAATTATTGTACTGATAATTTTTTGCCAATTTTGACTGTGGAAGTGCCCGAAATTTTAGTTCGTAATCTATCGAGGTCTAGCTAAGATTGATGACTTATGTTCATTGATATACTACTAGTAAAGACGTTTTTAGGGTTCCGAAAAAAGCGGAACCCTTATACTATCACTTTGTAGTCCGTTCCTCCATCCGTCCGTCCTTCTGTCAAGACCCTTTTTCTCAGGAACGCGTGAACGTATTAAGCTGAAACTTATATCAAATCTCAGGTCTGCGGTCCCTTGGTGCTGTGAAAAAATCAAACTCCTAAGCTAACGCAATATATTATCGCAATTATATCACATATCTGTGCGTAAATTGCGAAAACCACATTATTTTTGTTACAACACAACAAAATAAAAAAGAAATATTTTCTTATTTGGATAAGAGAAATACCGCAGTACTATTATCATTTATACCACTTAACGCAGTTGTATAAAAAATCAACGGACTCTATGCTTTCAAGCGCAAATTAAAATAAATGTTGATTTATGGTCATGCGATGAAAAGGGATTTTCCTCGGAGTCCTATTCGGGCGCTGCGGTGAAAAGAACGAAATCCATTGTGTCTTCAGTTTTCCATCCAATTTTAGTAGAGGCGACTCCAATCCCCACAGGAAATTTCCCTTAATATTATCTCTCTTGAACGCATTATATCTTGTATATAATTTCTTGTAGCTTTTTGATGTAATTTTAAGGAAGTAGCGACCGTCCTTGCACTTTACTTGATCTTAAGTGGCCATTGTAGCCCCAGATAGATTTTTTTATTATATAGGTGTAGCAGACGAGCATGCAATCCACTTGATGTTAAGTGGCTACTACCACTCATGGCCATCTGTAATCAACCCCAGATAAGGTTAGATTCCTATCTGAGGTTGACCACTGATGCACCGGTACCCTTGAGGATTAAGTTGGAATGTTTCCCTTATACACACCCTTCAGATCAGAACACAGCAGCGCTTAACACTGCTGTTATTATGAAGGAACAAGTGTGGCGGTGGTGCTGCCCGAGTCGAACCACAGAGGGTTTTATCACCTTTAAATATTAGATACTTGTAACCAAAAGGATTTATTTTTAATCTAGAAGTAGCAGACAAGCTTGTAGATCACTTTTTTTTTCTTAATAGCAGACGAGCATGTAGTCTACCATGGCAACTAGCTACTGCCGCCAATCGTCTGTAACCAACCTTAGATATGATTAGATTCCTAGCTGAGGTCAACCACAGATTCGTTGCCATTACCTTACACCATACCATATGGGAGACCCATGCCCAGCAGTGGGACAACAAAATTGCACTTAGTTAGTAATTGTTACATAATCATGCTAATGTAAACTTATATCAGATTAATTTGAGAAAATACAAGAATGAAATATATTGCCCTTTTGACAAATCAATGCTGCTGTCTCCAAAGTGGATCTCATCTTATATTTCATCTTTGATAATAAAATACAAGACCTCTATCAAATAGAGTGACACCTGTGTGACGAAGGAAAGAAAAGGGATATTATTATTTACTGTCTAAAACAAATTTCAATATATTTAATTTGCAGCTGAATATAAACGATAGATACAATTCTAAAACTTCAGTTTTTATTTGTACACTGACCTTTACGTTTGTATTGTATAGAAGCCACCTTTAAATTTCAAATAAATCAAATTTAAAATTTGAAAATAAGATTGCATTTGTACATCAACATACATTATCTTCGTTAGACTTTGGTGAAAGTCTAATCAAGATTAGTCCAGCCGTTTAGGAGATTACCCCGAACAAACAAACAGACCATCAGAAAGGCAGACAATGTATAACTGTTTTTTATTCTAAGTAAAGTATATACTATCACACACATTTACCAAAAGGCTGTTATTTTGACATTACACACTGATATGTCAATTTTATTTATTTGTATATTTGTAGCTGTTTATACCTACCTCCTATAATAAATCAAAGCGGCATTACGTGATACAGCTGCAATCATTTCTCTGAAGAAACAGGGTAGGATATTCGTTTTTCTTGTCTTCGTAAATTATGTTTGCATCTGTTCTCGGCTCTAACGGATATCACAAAAACGCTTCGCGTGCGCGAGTCTCGAAATAACACTAAGCGAAAACAAATATCTTTTAGAAGCTTTTATTTAACTTCCCTTGTTAGTGTGAGAGGGTCAAATTTTGCAACAGAATTTTGAACCATATTTGCTTTACACTGAACCACTTTTGAATTATGAAATAACCACTATGGCGAACTTTCATTTAATATCCGTATCATGGGGACATTAAAATAATTGATCGCCATCTTGAGGACTCCATATTTATTTTACAATAACATCACAGGAACTCGTGATTTGACCCTCGCATACTAACGTACTGAGAAAGCACGTTAAAAAAGGTTGTAACTAGCAATTATTATAACACGAAATAACGGACTGTTTATGCCTATGGATACTCCCACAATTTAGACGAATCTAACGATACCTCATACGTTACAATCCGTCAAACAAAGTAACAAAGAATGAAATAACAAAGAATGAGATAAACATACAAAGATATACACATACATACATGCGTACTTAGATAACTCATACATTAGCTCGAAAAACAGTAACTTTCCACAGTCAGGCAAAAATATATTACTCTTCAGATAAAAAAAATATGTTGCTTTTCTTATTCAATAACACAACACCAAGGATAACGTATTACGGACATACGTACCCTTTTTATCAAATACCTGAGGGAAATTATAGGGCCGAATTAGGAATACACGATCCACGTTCCATTTCCTTTCATTCCCAATCCATGATTATCGAACATTATCGCCATCTGCGGCGGGAGTGTAAACACTCGTAGTGTCAACACATTTCCAATTAAGCCTCGGCTGTCGACACCCAAATTAAAAAGCTTGTCGACTATCAAATTGCATGCATTTGCTGAAAAATGTTCCACTACATTTAGTGGTTTTTAAAGAGGTCAATAGGACTTTTTATTTATGCGTAAATAGGCAAAGCAATAGTATAGTTCACTAATCTTTAGTTTTCGATAAATTCAATCGATTTTTTGTAACATAATCAACAAAACCGTTTTAAATTCACGTACTTTAGTGAAAATCTAAACATAACGTCATGTGAAAGTGAATAACACCATTTATAAAAACAGTGAAACGATTTGGTGTCCATTGCCTTAATTGCAATAATATATTTGTGTGATGTACTTATTGTATATTTAATTAAATGTTACGATATAGGTACTTAGGTACAATTTAATTTAATCCTTATATAACTTCTTTAAACGTAAACTTTAAAAGAACATATTTATGTAAGTAAATTAATAGTGTTCTAATTAGCTGTGAAAACTTGAAATCTTATCTTGAGTAATCGTTTCTGAGAAATTTGATTATGAAAATATTTTCAAGGCGACAACTACAGAATATTCCTCGTGAAATCTAATATTTTGGGAACAAATTGTTCATACACAACACGTTCCGTACGTACTGAAATGGATAATCTCCGGCGCGCAATAAATAACTCTCAGCTGCTGAAGTTATTAGCGAACGCCGGCAACAAACAGTGTAGTGGAACTGCATTTGGCGTGCGGGCAACTTGACTTATAACTAACTGCACATCTGCTTTATTACTACTTTCCTTTATGGATTATACGAAATTTAAATAAGCTGTTGCTTTTTTAAAGAGTGATTAATTAATATTCTATAATATAATAAAATAAATCTGAGTTAAATGACCATTTACTTAAAATACCTTTTGTATCTAGGAGTAGTAAATAATTTATTCATGTTACGATTTATTTTGGTTAAGGAAATTTCACTTACGGTGAGAATATATTCAAAAAGGGCTCGTATCAGATTATTCCTTTTGTTACGTTAATGTGCTATTCATGTATATTAACGGAGGTATAAAAATAAGTAATTTCAGATGACTGATAAATATCTGAATTGCTGTTATTTGCGTAAACATCAAAATAATACCGCGGTCTTCAGAAACAGGTTTCTAGCAACAATGTTTATTATTTCGAAAGGAAACAAACTAAACTTCATTTAGGATTAATTGTTTGTATTCCAAAAAACATTCGAGTGTCTAGTTAGTTAGGTTAGATTTAATTAAAATTTGTAACATTCGGTTTAGATTAAATACATATAATATAAGTAATTCGGTCTTTCTGTATCCTGGCGCATCCTGACGTATTATATAACTCGAGTGTCAGCAAGTTTTATGTATTTACGTATAAACTCCACAAATGTCCATTAGACACAAGTACCAGAAACTCGACGGTACTTCAGAGCACCGCAACGGACGTTTACCGGACTCATTAGAGAAACGCCGCAGATTTTTCCACGCATATTTTGCTTCAATGTAAATAACTCAGATGTTTTCCCGCAACTTTACGCTTCAAACTTTATATAATTGTGGAACTTTTCCAACGGAATTCATAGCTTAACCGCTCAAAAATCCCACACGTAATTACGGGATTTAAGTGCCGAAGTTTGACATTGACAGGAAAACATTGAGTAATTTGTTAGAATGCTTCTCAATAATTAGGTTCTATTTTTGCAACCTACCAAGAAACTTTTTACGCAACCACATTAAGATGATGGCTTATAAGACGTATTCCTAAATGTATGTAGATTATTAGGTTAAATCATTTGTAGCGCTATCTTATTTTTTATCATGGATTTCTTGCTTGTTTCATCAGCAACCCATTCATGTCCCACTGCTGGGCACGGGTCTCCTCTCAGAGTGAGAAGGATTAGGCCATAGTCCACCGCGCTGGCCAAGTGCG
>DWIJ01000642.1:0-10589 GCA_018248315.1 Chioides albofasciatus
TTGGGACCTCAGCATGAGTTCCAGTTATGGAGGTTTCTCATTTATCCAGGTCCCACTTAACCAAGTTTCACTGTATATTTAAGTATGTTTCCCTTACCACATCCTTCAAACTTCAACACTGCAGCATTTTAAGCAATGGTGCGGCAAAAGCAAACCACAAACTGCTTTACCATCTTAAGAAAATTGGGCAATGCTCCAATAGAAGGGTTTAAACACTTTAAACTATAGTCCATCTTTCTTGCCAAGTGCAAATTGTTAGACTTTACACACCTTTTAATTATTTTTTTAAATTCCCAAGCACTATAGCTTTACTTAAGATTTTTTCTTTTACTGTAAAAGCAAGTGATTACTCATTTCTAATATGCATTACAAATGAGATGCATGCATCTCATTTGTAATGTATATGGAATTTTAAATATTTAAGCTATGGCGGGTTGTCTATTGGTCAATATTAGAGTTCTGTGATGAAGATGTGCCTCGGATTATTTAAATTATAGCATTTTAAATATTGTCTGTTGTGTTATATGGTAACATTATTTTTTTCAGGTTACAGACCAGTGGAGTTAAACGCGTCGGATGAGCGCAGTACCGAAGCGTTCCGTACTGCGCTGCAAAACGCTACGCTCATGCGATCCGTGCTTGATGCTGATAGACGCCCCAACTGTCTTATATTAGGTGAGACTCTAGAGGTATCGCTAAATCTATACTAATATTTTTAAGTGGAAAGGTTTGATTTTTTGTTTATTTGTTAGTTTGTTTGTTTGAAGTGAACAAGCTCCGAAATTACTGGACCGATTTGAAATATTAATTTACTATTTAGTGTCCTTCATTATCCCTGATGAACATAGGGTATATTTAATACGAGAAAAAAAATAGGGATTCGCGTGAGAATTTCTAAAAAGTAATCCGACGAGCGAACCCGCGGGTTCTGCAGTGATAAAGAAGTTGACTGATTTTTTAAAAATGTTTACACACAGTTTAAAGACTTTTCAAGTTGAAGAACATTTTTCAAAATGAAAAATATGAGAAATGTAAGCCGTCCGCTGTAGTGCATGTACTTTTTATTGAACTTCACTTTTTTACTTTTTGTGATCTATAAGAATGTACGTAATTTCAGATGAAATCGACGGTGCGCCCATCCAAACGGTAGAACTACTAGTGAAGTGGTGTACAGCTACCACAAAGAAGGAGGAAGGCGGCAAGAAGAAAGCCAAGTCGCAGCCCTTACGGCGGCCCGTTATTGCTATTTGCAACGATTTATATGCTACTTCGTTAAGACCTTTGAGGTAAGTTTTGATTTCATTTTGTCTTTTGTTTGGTATTATTTTTAGGTCCATTACTGGGCTTGCATTCTTTTCCATATGCTAGAGATGTGTGTGGCATACTCTACTGCGATATATTTCTACAAGAACATCGGTCTTCATCATACTCGTAACCTGGTGTCTCTACCGGATGATCTTCATAATATTTTAGTGCATCTTCAAAGCTCATTTCTTCTTCAATAGGTTGTCTTTTTGGCTTATTAATTTTAAATCCAGACGTCGTTTGTGTTAAATCTGATTTCATTTTTCTTATCTGTCTTTCGTCAATCCATTCAAATTGCTCGAAATCTATACCCAAATCTTCTTCCTCTTCAACAACTGGCTCTTCTGGACATTCACATGTAATATTATTTTTACCTCTCTTGCTTCCCACTTTCTTATCTTTACATCCGCATAGTTTGGAGTCTGTTTCAGTTCCTGCATCGGTACAAACACAGCATTGACAGCCTACTGATTTTTTTCCATCTGTTGAATCCTTCGCCATTTGTGAGGTTTGATATCGTTCGCATGGGCACGTGCCCTTTGTCTTGTTTGCATTTGACCTTCCGCAAGAATCACACTGCGTTAACTGCTTACCTAAAAAGTTCAGTTTATTAAACCTTCCGTTAACACAATAATGATAGATATGGCTTCATATTAATAAAATAAGCTTAATGTAATATACTAAGTACAATATAAATATTTTACCAATTGGTGTTACGGAACTTAAGTTGTATTTGTTCGTTTCGGTCGAATGATCATATGGCATCGAAGTTGTCATATCTTTACTAGTTTTGTAAATATTGCCTTTTAAATTATCGAAACTGCATGTGCAAGTTTTATTTGTCATGTAACCGTTATAATTCGGTTCAGTTTGAACGGCCTGAAACCGTCTATCTGTCGATTGGTGACAACCGGTTTGTCCGCCGCATGGAGGGATTTTGCACAGCCTGACCGATGTTAGTTGATGTTGACTTAAATTCTTATCATATTGGGAAGTCTGTATCGTAGTAGTTTGATGTGTAGCGATTTTTCCTGATGCTTTGAAACATGCATCTTGGTTTAAACCTGCAATAAAGCACATCTTCCAGTAAAAAATAAAGTAGGTAATAGTTAAGGTTATTATTTCTTATAGGTACTAAAAATATTTAATGTAATTTTCTATAAATTAATATTATTTCTGTGTAAACTTTATTTTGAACTCCTGTGTAACTATGGTAATTGTCCATATTGGGAAAAATAAAAAAAATTGTAAAGTGCCGAATCGCACACTATTCTTTTACGTCCAATATTCATAAAGATTGAAATATTTCATAAAGTTGTCCTCATCCGTTTCTGTCCCAAGGCTGGGCACGTAAGTCTTAACTGATTTCAAAGTGATGTGGATTTGAGCCTTAGTTCACCGCGCTGGCCGAGGGCGAATTGATGACATTAAATTGATCCGAATGAATTTTAAAATGTTACTAATGCTGAAGGCAAGTAGGTACATTTTCTGAAATGTCTTATACTATATACGGTTATAATAAAATTATAATTTATGTTGGCGTAAGTTACCTTGAACGACAGCTTCCTTTAATATCATAGGCGTGATCAACTCGGAAATAACATCTGTTGAACATTGTGTGGTGCATATATTTTCAAAAACACTTTCTTTTTTTGGTAAACAACAACAAGGTCTATCTTGTGTTGTATCAGCAGAAAAAGTGCGAATTATACATTCATTATTTACTTTCTTATTTTTTTGCTTTTTATTTTTATTACTCTTATGTTTATCTGTCTTATTATTTGCTTTTATTGGTAATTCGCATAAGTTTTCTGGTTGCATGTACCTTCCTTTGGCAGTTATCTTTATACCCTGTGTTTTAGAATTAACCCTGATTCGTTTGGAATCTAAAAATAATATAAGAGATAAAATAAATTAGGTGATAAAATTATATTACTTATACAACTACTACTTATATTCATAGATCAGAAGAGATTTACACTACTTAGTGCATTGTTTAGTTCGTCATTAGACATTGTCGTTTTAACAACTACAATATGCCACCAAGTCAACAATTGTAGATGGTTTCATCATGATTAATCATTATTTTTCATCATGAATTATATGATTTGACGGCTATACGCTTACATTTTTTATTTGGGGAAACACTGCATGGATTCCTCACTGGGTTCAGACTTCAGAGAATCTTCTGTATACTTACGCTATTAGGTTTGTATGTAAAATTTCACGATGGTTACATAGGACGGGTTGGTTTGTTGAATATTTTTAACTAGTACTTACTCTCGATTTCGTACGTGTCAATTAAAAAAATGGAATAATAAATCAAAATTTACAAAGTAGGTAACCCCCGTTTTACTTCGTTAGGTGTCGATTTTCCAAAAAACGGCGAAAAAAGTGTTTAGTTAATTCTATCCAGACAGCGAAGTATAACGTTTGCTTCAATATTTACGGATTTTCACCCGTATTTTACCCTCATAGGAGAGGAATTTGCAAAATTCGTTTCTTAATACTGACGCTATATGAAGAACCTACATACGTGCAATATTTCAGGATTCTAGGTTCAGCGGTTTCAACTGTGCGTAGATCTCTGGCACAGTCAGTAACCTTACGATATTATTGATATACGTTATTGATCAAAGGAAATAAAAGTGAATAAATTGTACATTCGATACGTACTATTTGAAATCGTTTCGCTTTTCTTCCACGTAGTAAAGAATTCTGACATTTGTATACAAAGAGTTGAGCTGAAGTCATCGGAACTGTAATTCGTCGTTTCTTCTTCTGAAGTTGGTATTATAAGTATGAGCGAAGAAGAATCAGTGATAGATCGCCTCATTATTAACTCGTTAATAATGTCGTCTATTTTATTGTCACTGGTAGAATCGTTTACAACTAAAACGGGATCTTTTATTTTTTCCTCTGATAGAGTCTTAAATATACTTTTATATAAATCTGTTTCAGAGAGCATATTTGAATGAGATATGCGAAATATAAATATATCACGATTAAAATCGTTTACACTAGTAATAGATGTACTGTAAGATCGTTTATCGTACACGTAACTTGCGTTTGAGTCACCAGAGGAACATTCATATATACAATAGTAGTCACTGAAAACAAAATAACAGTCATAAGTATCTATATAGGTACAGTTATCTATATTCAATATACATATCCTTGATATACAGCATTGGACTGGACCGAAACGGTCCGGGTGGCTCTTCACAAGCTGGGATAAGGGTCGAACCTAAGTAACATATTTTACAACTTATTTTACAATAGTAAGACATGTAATGTTACATTATTGCTTACCTAGAATTGTGCGTTTCACTGTATATGGTTTCAGTTCGTAAATAATTATCATTTTCCACATTGTCTTCATTGTACATATAAATATTTTGCAAAAAAGTATCATCATGTTCATAAATAGAGCTTGTAAAATAATCGGTTGAATAAATGGACACAAAACTGAACGTATCTGAGGCAGAATTTTCTAAGGATTCTGTTGAAAAAGTTAATGAAGTATCAGTCCTTATTAGATATAGTGACTCTTTTGATTCAGAGTTCCAGTTCTTGTAGTATAGGTGGTCTATACTACACATAGATGCATTTGAGCTGATTGATGTAAAACTTCCCGTAGAATTCTTTATAAAGATAACAGTATTTTCGTGAAATGTATTGCTGTCTTCAACTTTATTTTCATCATTATTATATGTATCATGTCTAATATATTGCGTTAGAGAAGTAGAGGAATTAGCATGAATGGAAAATTCCTTGAGGATAATGCTTTTATTTTTTAAAATGCTTTCATTGCTTATACTGTATGTAGATTTATGGCTCGACACTTTATTATCTCCGTGTTCGTTAGAAGATATATTAAGAAGTCGATTCATATTTATGTTTTTATTCTCATGAAATAGAGAATGAGAGCTTGGTACAGCCACGCTCTTAGAAGATTCCTTGGAGAAAAAAGGTGAAATTTCTGTCATTCTTCCTACCGTAACTTTAATCCCCTCGTTATCTGTAAACACTCCGCCTTTTACTCCTGGAAGGCATTCCTCAGGACATGGACAAAGAGATGATATATCAGGAGATGTTACTCTTATTTTTACATAGCTATGTTTAAATCTTATTTTCTTTTTATCACACCCACAACCCCGATCACAAGTTGTTGTTTTGATAATATCTTCGAATTCTTCAACAATTCCAGCTTTTGCACTTCTTTTCGATGCGGTTACTCCAACTTTTTTTGTTTTTGTTTTTATTTTGCCTTTCTTTTCAGAAGGTGTCGGTTCAGGAGGGAGTCCTGCAAGTTTTCGGACTTTTTGAACTAATGCTTTTTCAGATGGTGTTGTACCTTCTGGCATAGGGAGGCCAGCCTCAGCTAATCCTTTTAGTATTTTTTCTTTTTGAGCAGGGGTTTTGCCTTTCAGGGGCGTAAGTATGCCTTCAGCTTTAGCTTTTTTAAGTACTTCTTTCTCAGATGGAGTTTTAGCTTTTGGAGGTATTCCAAATTCTGTTTGAACCTTTCTAACCATAGATTTTTCTGATGGCGTTTTACCTTCAGGTAAAGGAAGACCTGCTTCAGCCATTTTCCTGAGGATTTTTTCTTTTTTTTCTGGTGGTTTACCTTCTAAAGGTGTCAATATACCAGCAGCTTTTGCTTTACGTATTTTTTCTGATGGTATAGTAGCTTCTGACGGTGGAAGGGTTGTGGCTTTTATTTTAGCTATTAGAGCTTTTTCTGAAGGTGTTCTACCTTCTGGTAAAGGTAAACCCATGTCGGCTTGACGGCGAAGAATTTTTTCCTTTTGTGATGGTGATTTACCTTCTAATGGGGTTATAATGCCAGCTGCTATTGCTTTGTTATATTTCTCTTTAGATGATGGCGTTTTCGGTTCGGGTGGCAAACCAACTTCTGCCCTCACTTTATCCATAATTTTCTTCTCTGACGCTGTCTTTGCTGCTGGCAAAGGAATTCCTTGCATTGCTAAACCTTTTAGAATTTTTTCTTTCTGTTCTGGTTTTTTTCCTTCTAGAGGCGTAAGTAGACCAGCTGCTTTAGCTTTGCGAATTTTTTCAGATGGAACCTTAACTTCAGATACGGGTCGAGCAGCTGCTTTTACTTTTGCTATTAGTGCCTTTTCAGATGCAGTTCGTCCTTCTGGCAAAGGCAATCCCATGTCTGCTTGTTGTTGAAGAATTTTTTGTTTTTGGGCTGCAGTCTTGCCTTCTAGAGGGGTTACAATTCCAGCGGCAATCGCTTTGTCGTATTTTGCTTTATCGGAAGGACTTTTGGGTTCTGGTGGTAAACCAACTTCTGTCCTCACTTTATCCATAATCTTCTTTTCTGACGCAGTCTTTGCTTCCGGCAAAGGTATGCCGTGCATAGCCAATCCTTTGAGAATTTTTTCTTTTTGTTCGGGCTTCTTTCCTTCTAGGGGTGTAAGTAAACCTGCTGCTTTTGCCTTTCGAATTTTCTCAGACGGTACTTTTACTTCAGAAATTGGTCGAGTTGTTGCTTTTACTTTTGATATTAGAGCTTTTTCAGAAGCAGTTCGCCCTTCAGGTAAAGGCAAGCCCATTTCTGCTTGACGCCGGAGAATCTTTTCTTTTTCAGGTGCCGTTTTTCCTTCTAGAGGGGTTATTATTCCAGCTGCTATAGCTTTATCGTATTTTTCTTTAACCGAGGGACTCTTCGGTTCTGGTGGTAATCCTACTTCTGTTCTTACTTTATCCATTAGTTTCTTTTCAGAAGCTGTTTTAGCTTCTGGTAAAGGTACACCATGTAAAGTTAATCCTTTTAAAATTTTTTCTTTTTCTTTTGGTGTTTTTCCTTCTAATGGGGTTAGAAGTCCGGCAGCCTTTGCTTTTCGTAACTTTTCTGATGGAATTTTTACTACAGACGGAGGTTTTGCAGTAGCTTGGACCTTGGCTATCAAAGCTTTCTCAGATGATGTACGTCCTTCAGGTAATGGTAAGCCCATTTCGGCTTGACGTCGCAGGATCTTTTCTTTTTCTTGCGGAGTTTTTCCCTCTAGAGGAACAATGATTCCGTCTGCAACTGCTTTGTCGTATTTTTCTTTAGCCGAAGCTGACGAAGGTTCTGGTGGTAACCCTACCTCTGCTCGAACTTTTTGCATTAATTTTTTTTCGGATGATGTTTTCGCTTCTGGAAGAGGAACTCCTTCCATGGCCAAACCCCTTAATATTTTTTCCTTTTGTTCAGGACTTTTACCTGTAAGAGGTGTTAAGAGTCCTTTTGTTTTTGCCTTTCGTAATTTATCTGATATTGGTACTTTTTTAATGGACACTTCTCGTTCTGATTCTGGCGTCAAAATTCGACAAATACATTCATCACTGGGACCTTTACCTTCTGTCATAACTTTTATAGTTTTTTTATCTAATTTTGCTATTTTTTCTGGTGGTAACGGAGGTTCTTTTGCTTCCTTTTGGACTTTTTTAATTAATGCTTTTTCTGATTTTGTTCGTGCTTCTGGCAGTGGAATTCCTGCTTCTAAAAGACTTTTCAAAATTTTTTCTTTTTGTGGAGATGTCTTCCCTTCAAGAGGTGTTATTATACCCGCTTCTTGCGCTTTTCGCATCTTTGCCCTTTCTGAAGAAGTTTTGGGTTCAGGAGGTAAACCTACTTCGGTTCTTACCTTTTTTATTAAGTCTTTTTCTGATTGAGTTTTACCTTCTGGTAAAGGTATGCCCGATTTAGCTAATCCTTTCAAAATTTTTTCTTTTTGTGCAGGAGTTTTACCCTCTAATGGAGTTAACAACCCAGCTGCTTTTGCTGCTTTAATTTTTTCAGATGGTATCGCCGCTTTCGAGGGCTTAATGATTCCAGCTTTTACTTTACGTACCATAGATTTTTCCGAAGTCGTTCTGCCCTCAGGTAGAGGCACGCCTGCTTCATGCATTTTTTTTAATATTACTTCTTTTTGAGCTGGAGTTTTTCCTTCTAAGGGAGTAATAATTCCAGCTGCCTGAGCTTTGTCCATTTTTTCTCTTTGAGATGGAGTTTTTGGCTCTGGTGGTAGCCCAACTTCTTGTCGTACTTGTTGCATTAATTCTTTTTCGGAAGGTGTTTTAGGCTCTGGTAGTGGAATTCCGCTTTTAGCTAATCCCTTAAGAATTTTAGCTTTTTGTTCTTTTGTCTTACCTTCTAAGGGTGTAAGTAGGCCTGCTGCCTTCGCTTCCTTTAGTTTTTCTGAAGGTGTTGGTTTAGCCATAGGCAATTTTGACTCTGCGCGTACTTTATCAATAATAGCCTTTTCTGAAGCTGTTTTAGGGATGGGAAGGGGCAAACCTTCTTTTGCTAAGCTTTTTATTATCCTTTCTTTTTCAGCAGGAGTCTTGCCCTCGAGAGGAGTCAAAAGACCAGCAGCTTTCGCGGCTCTTAGTTTTTCTGAAGGGATTTTTTCCTCAATTGGTCTAGCAGTTGCTTTAACTTTCGCTATTAATGCTTTTTCAGACGGCGTTCGCCCTTCAGGTAAGGGCAATCCCATTTCTGCTTGCTGTCTAAGTAGTTTTTCCTTTTGTGCAGGTGTCTTACCTTCTAGTGGGGTTATAATTCCGGCAGCTATCGCTTTATCGTATTTCGCTTTAGCAGATGGACTTTTTGGTTCTGGCGGTAATCCAACTTCTGCCCTCACTTTGTCTATGAGTTTTTTCTCTGAGGCAGTCTTTGCTACTGGCAATGGTATACCATGCATGGCCAATCCCTTTAATATCTTTTCTTTTTGTTCAGGTTTTTTTCCTTCCAATGGGGTAATGAGACCTGCTGCTTTTGCTTTACGTAGTTTTTCTGATGGGACCTTTACTTCGGATGGCGGTCGAGCAGGGGCCGCTTTGACTTTTGCTATGAGTGCTTTTTCGGATGCAGTCCGTCCTTCCGGAAGAGGCAAACCCATATCAGCCTGTTGTTGAAGTACTTTTTCCTTCTGTGCTGCCGTTTTACCTTCTAGTGGGGTTATAATTCCGGCCGCTATTGCTTTGTCGTATTTCGCTTTAGCAGATGGGGTCTTAGGTTCTGGAGGTAATCCAACTTCTGCCCTTACTTTGTCTATGAGTTTTTTCTCTGATGCAGTCTTAGCAATTGGCAATGGTATACCTTGCATCGCTAATCCCTTTAATATCTTTTCTTTTTGCTCAGGTTTTTTTCCTTCCAATGGTGTAAGAAGACCGGCTGCTTTTGCTTTTCTTAATTTTTCAGAAGGCACTCTTACTTCGGATGGCGGTCGAGCAGCGGCAGCTTTAACTTTTGCTATCAGTGCTTTTTCCGAAGCAGTCCGTCCTTCCGGGAGAGGCAAACCCATATCAGCTTGTTGCTGAAGTACTTTTTCTTTTTGTGCTGCTGTTTTACCTTCTAGTGGGGTTATTATGCCTTCCGCAATTGCTTTGTCGTATTTCGCTTTAGCAGATGGGGTCTTAGGTTCTGGAGGTAATCCAACTTCTGCTCTTACTTTATCTATAAGCTTTTTCTCTGATGCGGTCTTTGCTGCTGGCAATGGTATGCCTTGCATTGCGAGGCCTCTCAATATTTTTTCTTTTTGTTCAGGTTTCTTTCCTTCTAATGGTGTAATGAGACCGGCTGCTTTTGCTTTTCGTAATTTTTCAGAAGGAACTCTTACTTCGGAGGGTGGTCGAGCAGCGGCAGCTTTCACTTTAGCTATGAGTGCTTTTTCGGAAGCAGTCCGTCCTTCTGGGAGAGGCAAACCCATATCAGCTTGTTGCTGAAGTACTTTTTCTTTTTGGGCTGCTGTTTTACCTTCTAGTGGAGTTATAATTCCGGCGGCTATTGCTTTGTCGTATTTTACTTTAGCAGATGGGGTTTTAGGTTCTGGAGGTAATCCAACTTCTGCCCTAACTTTGTCAATAAGCTTTTTCTCTGATGCGGTCTTTGCCGCAGGCAATGGTATGCCTTGCATTGCCAAGCCTCTTAATATTTTTTCTTTTTGTTCAGGTTTTTTCCCTTCCAATGGTGTAATGAGACCTGCTGCTTTGGCTTTTCTTAATTTTTCTGAAGGGACTCTTACTTCAGAAGGTGGTCGAGCAGCGGCAGCTTTCACTTTAGCGATGAGTGCTTTTTCTGAAGCCGTGCGTCCTTCCGGGAGAGGCAAACCCATATCAGCTTGTTGCTGAAGTACTTTTTCTTTTTGGGCTGCTGTTTTACCTTCTAGTGGCGTAATAATTCCGGCGGCTATTGCTTTGTCGTATTTCGCTTTAGCAGATGGGGTCTTAGGTTCTGGAGGTAATCCAACTTCTGCCCTTACTTT
>DWIJ01000643.1:0-10588 GCA_018248315.1 Chioides albofasciatus
ATGATAATTAGTATATCATTGTAAAATTACATTTTATTTATGTATAACATTAATTGAGTTCTATGTGTGCTACTGCTTAAATTATTAAACGTCATTCTATGTAAGCGTGTGCACTGTTCTTATCGACATTATAAATTTATTTACTATATCATTATTATTATGAATATCAGCATTATCACGTTCATATGACAAGTTTATGGAGGCAATAAAATATTATTACGCAAAACACACATACACATACCCCATTTTATATGAAAACAAGCTCAAATTTCCATTGCTTTCCATACGCATTGATCACAGATATTGAAAGTTTATTTCAAGAAACTGCCTCTACGTAACCGACGAGGTACCTACGTTCTTACACTTCCAACATAATGTTGTTTCACGAATTAGTTATTTAACGCAGTAGGTATGTAGGCAGATACTTTTATCTAAAATATGTAATGGTATTAAAGACAATTTATAGCTCCATCAAGCGTGACGCAAGACACTGTCAGGTGAAACATACGGTTACAGCGTTTATGACATTTTTCGTATGTAGGCTGAGAACGATTTATGAGTCAGACCAATTCGCACGTGTAGCGTATTAGTAATTGGATCCACGTGAAGATGGGATGCATATACGAGTATTGTATCGTAGTGAGGTTGGTCCAGTGACATGATAATTCTTGGCAGGAAGTTGACTTGTCACAGCACCTGTCGTGCATAGAATCAGTTTTCCCACGAGAGTGGCGAACGCAATGTCCAAATAAGGAAACGCGAAGATTATTTATCATTAATGGACGATGCGATCCGCTGTATGTGTGCGTACTAGTGACGCTAGCAGTACAGTGATGAACAACGACTTTCATCGCCTGGAATGGCAACGTCGCACCCGCAAGTAAATGCTGAACGCATCGTACCGTTTCACCATCCAGTAGTCGTGCACACGCGATTTTTAAACATTTTATTTATGAGAGCATACACAAAACTTCCGTAAACTGGTATTACACTAAAAGTGACAGGCATTAGGTGAACAGATCTATTTAAGACGGCATCTCTATATCGATTTAGTTACAGTTACTAAATTTAGATGCTCTACATTTATTCAAAATACATTCAAAAAGCGCCATTTGCTCTATTTAAACCAGAAATTAGAGTAAGTCTCGTAAAATATCTTTTATTTACGACACTGACAATTATACGACGGTGTGTGATGTTCTATTACTGTTACATTCGCACGTATTGACAAGTGTTCCATGCATACAGTGGAAAAACTGTTAGCTAGATTTTTTTGCCAACTATCAAACGAATGCTAATTATAATATCAATACAAAGTTGTAATAGCACATCTATAAGAATACAAATTGAGTTTCGTCTTGACGACAATTAGAGCTTTAGCATAAATCTAGTTCAAGTTGTTTTTAATGTAGAGCGAGTTACATTATTTCGAACTACTTTTTCAGTAAAGTTGCTATCTTTATATGTGTAAGTATATTTTTTGTATACCTATATTTAGATTGATGTGTGTGTATCGGCAGGCGAGGATCTTTTAAGTGTCGTTCACAAATCAGCGAGGCGGAGTATCCAGGCGTGCGACACGACGCGTCGTTTGGTGACGCGTCGGACATGCGTGGCCCCGAGCCGCTTTAAGGTCGCGGCTGATGTGTGCCAGCACCACAATGCCAGGCAATTAACCTATTAAAAAGTGCGCTACGATCCGGACACTGGTGGAGCAATAACCCGGCTCCCGCCGCTAACGCGTTAACCGACACTTCAGGTAGCAGATTGCGCAACCGAACATGTAAAATGGTGCGGAAGGAGTAATACGATACATTCAAAAATAAAATCGTTCAAAAAAAGTACGACCCAATGCTATTTAAGGTCATTTAACGCCTGACAGTGGACCGTTCATAATCGTTGACACCAAAAGCACGCACGGATTGGAACTGTAATTGACGTTATCCACTAAACGCGTCACCTACCTAATACGCTGTTGATTTAAGTCGCTGTTCTTTTGGAGTTATTTGTATTAGAACAAAACAGTCAATCAGACTCTTAAAAAAGCATATTTTCTGAGGACTGTGTTGTGACGTTTGTCGGTACGTATGTCGCGACTGATGAACCCAAGGTGAGATATACTATACACAATTATAGAGCTGATGAGGAAAAAACCCGCTACCAACCGAGTGCGAAGGCATCGCGGGGGAGCGCGGGGCGCGGCTTTCTCTGCGGTACCTAACACCGGCCGATATAAAGAGCGCGTCGCGATGGAATACTTCGGCATTCGGTGAACAGCCGTCTCGCCCGCTACATTTGCGTGTTCATAAGCTTCATCCTCCATTGTTTTATTCATAATTGTCTTGTTAGTTTTAAGAATTTTCAATAATGCAGGTATTATAAGAAATGATTGGACATCTATTTGTAGGTAATGAGTGCAATGCATCAGTTGCAGATTGTATCATGTCAAGGTCGTTAGTTTCATTGTTTGTCTTCTAGAGAAGGTCGTTTGACTGTGTACCTCGACCGAACCGGAAAATATGAGGAAATTCATCATCTGTTTTTCAAGGCGCTGGTCGAATGCCGTCGCTCGGAGGTTTTTATTTGACGGCTCGTTTACCCCACCAACTCGACAACGATAGGATTGATAATACGTGTGATTCGGACATGATAACACGTCATTTTATTGGCGTAGAGACTGTTTGTAGGCGCAATCGCAATATTTCGAATGAAGGATTTCTTTATTGTATCGCCAGTCGTGCGCAGCGACCGTGGCTTTTGTTGGTTACCTAATTTCACAGCAAGCGGCGAGCGGTACACGGAGTTGCGAAGTGAGAGGCCGCCGCAACCGGTTCGGTTCATTCGACCGAGAGATATAGGTACAAAATATCTGCGTCTTAGGCTCGCGTTACTACCTCGCCGCTAAATTGGTTTACCCCGCACGCGACGCGCGTACACTAAAAGTTCCGTTTCGTAGACGAGATAACATTTCGAGAAATATGCTATAATACATTCTGGGGGACAAACCCGGACGCAAAACAGGCAGACGTGCGCCCCAACTCGGCCAGTTAACGTGTTGTATCTTATTGACGTAATGTCGTGGAGGTGGCACGGGTCGTACGATGCAAATTCAACCTTAATACGATGTCCACTGTATAGATTACGCTTTGTTTCAACGCTGGCGCACGTCAGAAGTGAACGATAATAAATAGTTCTCTTCAACATGTTTCGTAGTGGGAAATCCACGCAGGCGGGTTGTGATCGACTTCGTATTAATTGCTTACCGGCTTGTTGTTTTATTGGTTTACACATTATGATATCTGTTTATTATTAACATTTAATTATCCATAATTTGCCTGTTTCAGTTTGTAAATCAGTAAAAAGTAAGAAATACGGATAATATTGTTACGGATACGGTTAATACTGTTCGTACAATGTCAGAAAAACCCTGGTTTTCCTTGTCTAAGTCTGACATTAGTCACAATTACTTTTCAAAGTTAATACATAGCTAATGGAATATAAATCGATAAACTTTCCTATAATATTATGCATTAGGGGCATAACCTTGGTGCGTGGCAACTACATGATCTAATTATATTAAATACCCGTATGCGAATTCAGATGTCACTGCAGCTGTTAACAATATATTTATGACTGTCTGTATACAACAGTTTTTTATTTAAAATTTCTCTATCAATTGTCTATCAGTTGTAGTGGGCTGTTAAAAATGTAATATTTCATAACTTTTCAAAGTATATAGAAGTTTAACAATATCAAGAAAACATTAACACAAAATGCTGATAAGCGGTGTTATTACGCTAGTATATGTATACATAACAACATAACTAGCAAAATATTCATACATACTTCGTGTAACCAAGAAAACGAAGTGAAAACGAAATCTGAGTCACAATTCGAAAATATGTGCCACTAAAATCAGAGCGTAGTGAACAATCGTGAGAAACGGTAGTACTTATAAATAAACAAAATGAATGTTAAACGTTCAAGTATCCATCGCAACGATAAACACAATGAGCTGGAAAACGGACATATTCATTTTCCGTCTTTTCATTAAAGTTTTCAGTCGCGCAAACTAAAATTTTATGCGTAGAAATATATCAAACGAATTTAGCAATGTAAAAGAAATTGTTCTAACACAAATTACTAACGGTAGTCGTCACTTTCATCGCAGACACATTTTAAGGCGAAGTGAGTGGCCAGTTATTCGTGAGGTTTCTACGATACTATTTGCATATTCGCTGACTTTCTAATGTACGATACGCCCGTCTTGTCGCAATCGTTGGCAGTGGTGAGGTAACGCCGATTCATTTAATTATATACAAGTGTATGTGAAAAATTGTATTCAAGTCGCGCGCATTGTTGTCATTGTAAACCGAGGAGTTTCCAATTCTTGATCGCAACTCGCTCGCTCAACGAAGTTAACTCTTATTTAAACAACTCGAATTAGAATATCTCGCTTTTACGATTCCCCGTTCGATTACAGTTTTAGTAGGCTACCGAACTGTGGAATGTTATACTGGTAACCGAGTTAATTATAAGCGATGCAATTTCTGCCAGGCACCTGATCTTTCCGCGCATAAAAATATTTCTATTTCTGTTCACACAAAAAAAGAGTCAGTTATTACTTGGAATTCAACAGAATATGGGCAATCAACAATTATGTAAATTATTTTTCGCATGGTCGCTGATTAGATTACTAACATTAAACTCGCTTTACGTACAAATTGTTATCACCATCAACGCGTGATAACGTTGATGTATACGTCAATCTCTAAATTTTAATTCGGAACACACAAGTGTCACATATTTTTACGCAAACCGAACGTGAAGCGCCTCGGTTGCGTAATTTGGAAAGTATAATACGGTAAACACTACAGAATTTGAGTGTCGAAATAGCATATAAAGCTGCATCGTAAGAGGTTTTAGTGTTCGGGTGTGTAACAGCAAGGATTCATTGTGGAGCCATTCTCCTTCGCGGCATGCTCGCGACCTTCCGCCAGAGGAGGGGCGCCTCTCACTGGCGACGTGACTGCAGCCACGGCCTTATGTCGCGAGGCTGTATGGAAACCTCTACGTAACGAAGCTCTTTCCAACGTCGTCGGTTACCCAACGCTCTATAGGAGTTGTCGATAAACCTATACATTATACACCTATAACCGCTTCAATACAGCCGCCGATCACGTGAACACACCTTGCGTAATGTATATTGTCCGCGTAGCCTTTTGATACGGCATTAAATAAACAGAAAAATGTTATATTACAGAATACATGCAATCGTTTGTTTCGAAATTTTGTAAGGGAACAAAAGGTTCGCCAAATTCTTTTTTAGGAACAATGACAATCACTCGATTTCACTGAAAGGATGACAAACAATATATTTTAAACTTGTTACGTTACAATTTCGAAAGTAAAAAAGTAAAGGTATGCCTTAAACTCAATGCTATGATCATGAATGCCGAGTTCTAAGAGCTCTACATTGCGCTACTGCCGTTTAGTTTTGTGTGAAACGAAATTTAGATAAAAATAATAACTTATTTAATTGTTTTTGTTAAGTACAGTGAAGTCAAAGGCGGAGACAATTTCCAAACTTGGTTGCAGTGAACTGAATGCAATGAATCGTAACTAAATAAATGTAGTTAGTACAAAACGGACGGTACAACGCCGCAACTAGACAATGTCGCAAGTATTTAGATCAAGGTGCGAAACACGCGTTCGAGAGTCGAGATCGGATCCGTGGAATTTTTGTCGAAGAACACGCTCGCGCATAAATTCATTATGAAACCGATGCAGAACATCCATAATGAGCAAGTAAAATAAAAGTCCCCCAACTAACCATCCGTACGAATGTATCTCCATTCTGTAACTCAAGTATCGATAGGAATTTTTGGCACTACAATAACAGAAGCGCATAAACATGAGAGTAGATAAATTTATCAGTTTGAAATTTTGTTTTGTCATAAAGTTTACATACTGATATCGAGGCTTTGATATAATTGAGTGTCCAATCAAGACTAGATGTTACGAAGTTTGGATCTAGAATAATCTGGCCGCATAGACACGGCGCCGACGCGGCGTGACGCCGACCACGCCCCCGTCTATACCGTACTCTATATTACGTCTTTATGCCTACGGGACTGATTAACGTACAAGAAAATACGTATACCGTAATTGATAACATTCCAGTTGCACATGGATAACTTAATCGTAGATGCACATTTAAAGTCGTGCCAGTCGTGCCTCTATAGTAGAGTATAGACAAAGTCTATACATTTTCACACATATGTTATGAAAATATGTCTTTCATTATGGAATGCCTTTGTTTTAAAATCATTACATAGTTTCTTGCCGTGAAGAAACAGCTAATAAAGTTTTTAATATGTATTGACGGTTTTCCCCAAGTTTTCATCGGATGTTTTATCGTTGATTAATAGTAAACATTTAAATATTCTTAGTATTTATTAGATAAGAAAATCAATATAATGCAGGCCAGCCATAGCAAGATATGACGCTGCGCCTAACAACTGTCAATCACAATTGGGAGTTAGGAGTATGTCTGAGTGGCAATGCCCCAGTGGATATCAGCGGCGGCACACAACACACACAATAAAGCAGACAAATTGCCTGCGAAATGCGGCGGCTGACAATACACCATCTCGCGATGTAGGTGCGCCGCATTGTCTCCAAGCGGATATTTCCAAATGTATCGTATATTTCGACCGGGAGCAAACCGTCCGCATGCCTCCTGTTTACTAAATGTCATCCACTTTATACATATTAAACGTACGAAATACGTATAATCACAGTCCCAATATGGAAAGTAAAGCGTGAAGGCAACGCTTATTTTTGTAGCCAAACTTGATTCTACAATTCATTTTTTGCATTAAAACAAAACGCAACAGCGCTTCCTGGGCAAAAAATGTATTAACTCACTAAGCTATTATAAGGTACACAATGCGATAAGGTGTACAATTGCAATAACTACAAAGTAATTATCTAGAAATTACGAAGCCATGTATGTACGCAAACATAATATAACAATAAATCTACAAAGTTTGAACGAAATCTGGCCATTTATAGTGGGTCAAAATCGCGCCCAAAGAAGTCGGTTACAAACATGTTACAAACATACAAACATACAGGTGAAGCTAATAAAAAGCATGTAAAAACCCTTAAAACTTGAGCACGCACGTAAAATAGCACACTATCGTACGGTAGGTAATTGAGAATTATTGCTTGCGTACACGAAATTTGACAACTCAATGAACATGGTTATTGGCGTATTCATCTAATTTGCGCCAAGTTGTAAAAATTTCACTCTCAGCAAACATATTCGCCTACTTCTGACGTTAGAGCGTACGCGGAAAATAAGGTAAGGTAAAGTGAACGGACATTTAATACAATTGCGTGCATCTCCGTGAACGAAATCCGTAAAATCAATAATTAATAAATAATTTATTTCATTTTACTTGCTGTGTAAATGTTAATTTTAATAGCAAACTTACATCAAAATGATATGCATAAACAATGTATAAGCGTATTCAACGTTTTAAATGCCAAGGTAGAGTTTGTTTGGCTCGTGTCGAAACTCTACATTTAGGATTAATAATATACCTGCTTTGTATATTAAGATAAAGTTACATATTTAGCTTCAATAAAAAGTAACCTTATATCTTAGAAGACAAGAGAGTGTTTTATGTGATGCGACAGGCGTAAGCTGGAGGCAGAACGTGTAGAAAAATATCTCTCGTTTTAATCTATACCGGCCAGTTAGGCGGACAAAGAAAAATTATGTACGGCAATTAGATATGCACTATAGGAAATTGACCACTACGGGTGTGGTATAGATGCCACGTAACTGTTGGTCTCCAGTTCAGCTAATAAGATTTGTTGTATAACGGGTATTACGAAGCAAGTGGCCAATAGGGCGAAAACAATTGTGAGCAAGACCGGTTCTACGCTTATTCCGTCTTGTGTCTAAGTAAGCGTTCGATATATTCCTAAACGCCTAAATGAAAATCATTTGATTCAACTATATTGTCCCACCAATGAACACCGATTACATGGTGATATTACAGAAGCTAATAATTACAATAATTAATTCACTTGCGAATTTCCAATTTAAACCGACATTTGTCTGTATCTGCCTACGATAAATAAGGAACTGGAATTTATCAATATTTCAGAAATGACTTAGTTAAAAGTTCTGAAAGGTGGAAGCATTAATACGGTTCAATGTGATTTGTCCAGGAAAATACAACGGTACTACCGTCACATAAATGTGTAGTGTAAAGCAGTTTTTGTTTACGATGGAAGACTGTGGATGCCGCTGACATACTTATGAGGTGACCATCTTAACCCTCACGTGTGGCAACACGACAACGTAATTGACTTTATGTAGAATCCTCATTCTTTATGGATGGATAAGGAAGTATATGGAAAGTATCAGTATCCACTTACTATCAGACGAACTGCATGATCGTTTTCTGTTTCAATCTTTACATAAAAAAGATTCATCATTATCCTAAGGTGTCGTCACACCTCACGTGAAGTAGTCAACGTAAGAGGTTTGGTCAAGCCAGGCAGCGTATCATTAATATAATCATCTTGAAGTTGTTTCATATTAAATATCTATTAGCCCATACTGTAGGTATATAACTACGAGCGGAATGCAGATTTTGTTCACATTTATAACCTTGAACCCTGCCATATTAACATACATTCGTGTACTACTGACACAAAAATACATTACAAAGATAAAATTTGAGCTATGCACGCAGGCATATAGGTTTATGGAGATACAACACGGAGACGTTAAAACACACGAGCTAATTATCTTTAAGACTCCTATATTGTAACGGTGTGTTAGTAATCCTTTGTTTGTAATTAGCTACACTTAATAGACGCCAGTTTCATTTGAATATGGATTTCGGGGTGAAGGCCGTAATGAGAGTTGCGTTACATCTAGTCTTAATACGGTTAGTAATGACGAGTGATAAAATAAGAAACTATACCGTGCTTGGTTGGCTTTATTGAGATTAGAGCGATAGTTTTCGATTGTATTAGATTACAAGTAGATTCAGGCAGTCGGCTATAGTTGAGAATAGAACCGAGAGCGAGCGGTTACTTTTACCTGAGTTACATAACTGCCAGGTGTAATTTATTATCGACTTCATTGCAAGCTTTCGTAATAAAACTAAGCTAGGACTGCTGTTCTCTTTGTTTGGCTATTTTCTTCATAAATGTAGTTAAAGCATATACGATTGATTACACGAACATATAACTTCATTATGTGTAGAATATAATAATTTGTTATTAATATATATCGCTTCGTCCCTTTAAGTGAGTATGTATCTGACATCTATCCTAAACTAATTACATAATGATTAAATCGAAACAATAAATTGGTCAAAAAACTAGCATAAATCCGGTTATATATATGTTACGGAGTAAGCATATAAGAGGCAAGAAACTTTAAAGGTTTAATTTGGACATAAAAATCGAATTTGTAATTGCCAATTAAAGAACAGTCGGAAAAGAAGGCGTGCAAGTGAAAGCTAGAGGCGTTACAATAGCGCTTATTTTTATTTTCAACTCTATCAATATTTGATAGACCATTCATTAAGTTATTTTCTATACGCAAAATTGATTCGGTTGTGTATTAGTTGCGTAATCGCAATTATTTTTTATTTAATACGTCCAAACCAATTTGTTTTCGCGTTCATAACAAGTAGAACAATGTTGCGTCTAATAAATTTCCATATTACAAAACAAGTAATTAAGAGTCTGAAAACAAAACAACTGAGACCAAATTAAAACTCAACATATTGACTTAGTTGCGCTCATGTGAAAAATCCACTTTTCTGATGCACGCGGGAATACCACGCACTGGCGTTACATCACCAAATGTAACAAATAAATTGTGATTCAAAAATACCAGACATAGCTCGCGCGCTTAGTAATGATTGTACTAAATCTATGTAACGCTCAATAGAATTAACCTCTTTATTTTTAACGCGCATGCAAAATACCTGAGATAAAGTGACTATTGCCACCCAAGGATATCACAAATCAACCTTAAATAAGATTGAAATCTTACCTGACTTCCGCCGCAAATAGGTTTATGAACGCAGAGGAAATTGGAATGCCTCGTATGAGTCTTTCTTATCACGATCTTCGATATAGAAATTAACAGCACTAAAATTGTTGTTAGCAAAAATAGATGTAGTGATGAAATCCAAGTCAAACTACAAAGGGTTATACTTTTAATATTATGAATAATAGATGTCGTGATTCATACCTAAGTTTGCCAATACTCTTATCATAATCGGTTTATACGGTAGGGACACAAAATAACATAATTCGTTACTCAATACGTTAAGCAGCCAATGTTTTACATATACATTTAAACATGAAGAAAAATAAACCATGCTCATATTATACTTATTCCTAATAGAAATATTAAAAAAATATATGTAAATGGGTTAATATTTTTAATATTTTTGGCAAGAGATATAATAATATTAATTTACATACTCTACATTTGATTATATTATTTAGTAAGTATTGTAAGCAACTATTATTTACGATT
>DWIJ01000644.1:0-10586 GCA_018248315.1 Chioides albofasciatus
GCCGCGCGACGTTTGCCGCACGCTCGAGTGACGGCACCTTTATTTTCTTTTTCATCCTATCGGCTCGTCACGTCCTCCCTATAAATAGGGCCTCCCATACATAGATACAGGAAGAGGTATTAAGTGATCGTTAAGTTCCTGTTGGTATATTTAGTTTTAAAAAACTTAGTGTCGTTCATTTGGACGTAACTCCTTTACGATATTACATGACACCTACCTATCAATTAGCGTGTACCAATAATAATTTCGTTTACAATGTTTTCACTAAATGAAACAGCAAAGACGAACATGTAGTCTACTCAATGTTAAATGGATACTGCCAATCATGGAAATTCGTGGCTGACGGTAAATAGAACTGAAGATTAAGTTGGAACGCTTCATAGAATACATTCGAACTAGAATCCAACAGCTCTACAAAACTATAATAAGCTAGAAATTAGTACGTCTTTGCCGCTATCACGTAGTAATCTTATTGTAAGGTATTTAATAACATGAATATGTAGCGCGTTAGTGTAAAAAAGTTTATTTGGCTCTGCTCATATTTTTCGTTTTTTAAGAACCCGATGTGATAATCGAAATCAACGAATGTGTGAAATATTGCAGTTTTAATTGCAGTCGTTACATAACACATTGCAGCAACGTTGTACACGAATCTGCAAGTCGGTGCAACCTTTCTCGTCGACACACTTGGCCGCTGGTCACTCGGTAACTGTACCGGGGCCTTGAACATGAGGTCGTGTAACTCGATATATAAACATGCAGGTTTTAAAGTTTCCATATGTTGCGTATTTCTGAAGGTAGAGCTACTCATTGTGGATCGACTCCGGGGGTACATACCACTGCTATGACTATTTCTGCCTATTTCAGCAGCGTTTGAAACAGCAGCTTAAACGCTGCTGTGTTCTGGTCTGAAGGGTGTGGTAAGGGAGATATACTTTTCCGAGTCATTCCAGCTTAGTCCTCAAGGGTAGCGGCGAATCTGTGACCGGCCTCAAATAGTAATATAATTTTATCTGGGGTTGATTATAGATGTTTATGGGCGGCAGTAGCCACTTACCATCAGGTGGAATGAAAAAAAAACGCGATAATAAAATCGTTTAACGTTATGGTGCGTGGCGGCGGATGCGCGTCATACGTTAGCGCCCCGACACGGCGTCGTGGCCACGACTGGGAAATCGTCTACGGTTGCTGAATCTGTCTTTTTATGCGATTCAACATTTAGAAAATCTTTGGAAATTAATCCGTGCAATAATTACAAAACTAAAGTTTATTTACGTCAATCTATTTTTTTGAGATGTGTAAGACAGGCCTCCATTAAATGTAGCTTATACTTAGTAGTTACTGCCGCACACATCTTTAAACCACGTTAGAACGTACCTAATTTAATTTCATTCATTCGAAATTTTTTAGGAGATACAAACCAAGAAGGTAGGTAATTATTCTAAGTAAAGTGTATTACGTGTACTCCCTACGTTTGTATAAGCCGAGAGCTAACTATCTGTGTAAACACATGCCTTGCGTTATTCTCGACCGTTCGTAAATTATTGCTTAATTATTATTTCCTTTATAGCCTTTTTATGCAAGAACATTTTTCATTACTCACAGTCCCAGAACTCGCATATAAGAGAACCGAGCAATCAACCGACGAGGTTAGCCACGATCGGAAGTATATTTATAAGGTTAAATTAAGGATATTTGTTTTTAATGTCTGTATTATAATACTGCTCGTTTTAATTTTGGTTTTTGATGAAATCAGTACATGGTAGCTGTTAAGCAAGGAGATTGATTCGTATTGTACAAGCAGGATTGTACAATACGAATCAATCTCCTCGCTTGTTTATTTCCGGTGCCCGACCATTGCTTTCTGCGGTCTTAGATTGAAGACTGAACTACACCAAACCTCAATTTCTATAAGATCGTTTGTAAACAGAGAGTCAGCGAAGTCCCTATGCAAGTTTTGCCCGATGCCCTCATCTATGATCATCATTCGTCATGTCATAGGGGCGTCATCTCCACATAACGTGCTACGTCAACACGTGCCATACCATTCATAGAAAGTTCGTAGCCCTAAAGCCCTTTCCGCTATACCTTAATAAATAATAGGGATGTATACACTTAGTAGCAAGTTATTTCTGTCGTACATTCAGCTCTATATTTAGCGGAGGGTCGGAGGTGACCCCAGTTGCGAGGGGTACCACGTGGCATGTGTTTTGAACATTATATGGGGCTTTTTGTCCCTTCTATAATAAAATTATTTAAGCTTAGCAATTGGTCCCTGCGCATTTATTGTACGGTTTTATTTTTGATTTTATATCAAGGTGACCTTGTTCAAGCTGACTTTTTGGAGTTTCCCCTTGTCAATCTTGTATTAATAAGCGTATTTTTATATTACACTATGAGAATATAAATAAACGTATTTATTATAAGGATGTTGGCTAAATATTACCCTTGAATTTATTACCCTTGAATTATCCTCATCCTGGTATCCCATTATTTATTAGCCTCTCAACAACGGCGCATTTGTGCTAAGTAACATGAGCCAATAATACTATTCAAGTAATACTGATGAGTACTTCAGCGATAGTATTACGGAATGTAAGCTAAATACTTAGAAGTTATTTGCAATCGACTCGAGTAGGAAGCAGCGTGCATCGCCTATCTCATTGAACATCGAACTCGAGCAAAGATAGCGTATCGACATTGATGTGTCATTCATTCGTGGCGTTACAATGCGTGACGCAAGGGACTTATATTATGTTCTGAAGAAAGCGCCTAGTTTGTAATACTTCTAGGTTCTCTACTACCGAAGGCAGTGACTGCCCTTACTTAGTAGCCGAATTTTGACGTGACTTAGTCAATTATAATGGTTTTACGTAAAAATAGTGTGCACGATGTGATCAGTCGAATAGGAAAAAATGTTTTGGATGGTCCAGCTAATTGGTATTCTTCCTAGTGAACACTTTAGATTGTGTCTTACTCGAGTATGATTTTGAGTCAACAACTCAAGACTAATAACGTTACTAAACTAAGCAAACAATTTTCTTATTTTCTTACAGTTATACACTAACAGAAGTCATAGACTGAGAAATACATCTTAGTTAACCTTTTCAATCGGCCATAAAATTAAACAAATCAGATAAGCCCATAAGAAAATTAGCATTAAGGAAAGTTATTTAAAGCAGGCACGTGTTCAGAACTAAACTCGTTTCAATTTGCCATCGAATCGTATTGGAACCTCTCTGTTCAGTGGTTCACCGTATCTCGCACACATCGCCGCGATAACGTATCACTGGCTTGTTACACGGTTGCGAGTTGCGACAGCACCGCGCCGGCGCGACACACAACTGTAAGGAAACTACGAGGAAAGCGAATCCGACGGCTAAATCGAGAATTTGTATAGTGAAAGTGACAGATAGGCCCTTCAGTACGCTTTACTTGGAACTCTAGAGATAAATGGATACGTACAAGATTTATATTTGCATTTTGAACGTTGGAAATTCTAGCGTATCTCTGAACTGTATAAACCTTACTTGATTAAGTCCTGTTGTGAAATATGAGGTGATTTTATCTTTGATGATTTTGGAAACTACGTATCGGGACTTCGATCTCTATTTTGCTTTTGCAATCTTCACGTGTAGTGTGTAATAATTCGTTGTGGGCTCTCTTAAGGTACTCATTTGGAAATTTTCATGATAAAGCATTTAAATCCACACGGAAATAGCATTGTTCGCTAAATATTTTGATATTACTTGTAATTAAAAAAAATACGATGTACAATCGAACATGTCGCGATGAATACATTCTGGTGCCTTTCGGAGCATCAGCGCGGATGAGAAGTATTATACTGAAATAAAATAGCAATAAAACGCGAAGCCATTTTTTATTTTAATAACAAAGTTTTATGGCTGCACTGAAGTGTTCGCCTAAAATAACTCTGATGAAATGGAAGTGCTTACTAACGAAAATATTTCAGATTGACCTTGAATATGAGCATACAACTCAACAAAGAGAGCAGAAGAATATTTTTCAAGTACTTCAAACTTGACAGAGTCATTTTTACAGTATAAAGGTACGCTTATAGCTCGAAACTATTTGAATGATTTTTCAATAAAAATCTTTATATTCCTTTGAAAGTATGTATGTTTGTATTATTATTTCGCGATGGTATCACGGTAGCTCGGTCGACGCCAAGCCGGTCGATCGAGTCTGCAAGCGCGAATCATTACGAAATCTCTTGTCAGTATTTCAATAGCAGAGTTTCCAGTATTTCAAGAGTATTGTACTCGAGTTTCGATATTCGCTACGATCTTTGTTTGTGTTTCACAACTTCGATTGAAGTTACCGGTGTATGATACACGAATAGATATCGGTTTATTAATACAGATGATTTTAGTTGTATTGTTACTGCATTGGTCCAAAATTTAGCTATTTCAGTAACTTTATACAAAATTGGTAAAACTTATATCAAAGTAAGTAAATATAGGAATATCACGTGTTATTTGTATCATATACGAGAATGAAATTGAAAGTGACCTACAAATCAGACTATGAAAAAAATAAGCACTATGAGAATATTAATTCACACAATGAGCTCTATTGTTCCAGACGTCCTCAATGACAAATGTTTGCTGATACCGCTTCGGTAATTGAAATTATTTATCTTGCGGTTAACCGCTGTCGAACATAAAAGGATAAAGTAGGTAATTAAGTAATGTTTTCGCTACGACTGGTTACCATACCATAAAAACGATTATAAGTAATCGCCATTACGCGATTGGTTACACCACTTTGCGCTCATCAACGTATAACATGATGCTTGTGAATAATTTATCAGCTCTCAACTTAACTAAGATTTTTTACGAACCTGATGTAGCAAATGAAAATGTGATAGATTAATTGCTACTTCCCGTCCATGTACAAAATATGTACTCATAATTTTATTATTGTATTGAAGGTTCTTTATGAGTAAAATTGTTAGTCAATAATAGAGCAAGGTTCGATTGGTAAGAGCCGTTGTTTGATCAATTTTTGTACTGAAGAGTGTCTTGAAAAGGTATGAGTTATCCCAGTTTATTCCACAGAGCCATCTAATGCCTCCCTGACCAACCGAATACGTTTTTTGGACTCCGGCACCTTTTGAAACTGATGATGTACAGACATATTGTTTCTGTCTATGAGTTGCATTAACCACTTGATATCTGATTGCTTTCTCATTTGCTACTTCGATCATTTGTAAAAGTGAAATTTAGCTTTTGTTTCTCAATAAGATTCTAATTAAACTTTCTTGTAAGAGTTCGTAGCAATATAAATTCATTCAGGTTAATCTATAAGTGTCAGCTGTCAATATGAATTTTAAGTGAATGAGTCTTGGAGTGAGTTGTAATTTTTTGTATTAATATTAATGTAGGTAACTACTGCCAGACAGACAGAACAAACATTTGACGCTATGAATTTTCATCGTCTATACAAAACCAATTCATGATATTTTAATAAGGATCGCAAACGAGAACTCTTAGATTGAGCGTTGAATATTTAAATCGCTCTAGCCTCTAATGTATCGTTCTAAATTCTTTTGTTACGCCCATAATAGCGCATAGAGACAGCCATGCCGGGAAATTGTACGGTTTCCCATGAAATATTTTTGTAGAAGAAATTCCAATTTTAAAATAGTTCTTTTTTCTTATTGGTTCTTTTTTTAAGTAACGTAATATTTTGAAAATATCTAGTAATATAATGTGTATTATGGACAGCAATAATAATCTAGTGGTAAGAAATTTGATTTGAGCTGGTTCATTATTGTAATGAGAAGGATATATTACTTAATATTTTTGGGTAGAATTACATGCCGAACTCTTAATTTATCGAAAACTAATCAAAAAACTGGATAACATTACCACGTGGTTCAATTAGTAAGCCACGTGACACCTCATTGAAGAATGTTATAGAAATTATTTTAGCTGAATTCATTTGCTTATAATAGCATCATTACGTAACGTTGCATTAATATTTTATGTAAACGGCCAGCGATAAAATGTAAACATAAAGCGAGCACTATTGTTACTGAAGCACATTAACGAGTATTAAATGGGAAATGTTTCAAAATAACACCGTCGGATAAATTCACTCGCGAGTTTTAAAGTGGTCGAACATTTCTGCTTAAAACACTATATATGCAAATGTTGTGAGCGTGTTGTTGCATCTCCATGAGTATACCTGTTGGCAAGGTCAAGGTGAGTGACGTCACGCCCGTCGCCTTGGAGCCGTGTTTGCTCGCCACTCCAGCGCCACTCTCTCGCCACTCGCCCGACGTTTTTATTGCGCTTTTTGTCAACGCTCCGTGGAATTATGTTTTGAAGTTTTGAATTTATTGCCCTTGTCGCGCTACCGTGTGTTTATTTCTAGAGTGAAAACGTTCTTTACAGCGGATTGGTCATCGGAGGTCGCTGCACTCGATTGTATTGCATCGGTGGGAAAAATTGTTTGGCGTTGCACGAAACAAAGGTTTTTTCCTTTGATGGCGGGTCGCTGACATATTTTGTTTCACAATCAATAAATTCCACAAAGTAGCTCTTAGCAATCAATCGCCAATAAAAATCCCGCTGACCAATTAGCAACATAACAAAAGTCCCAAACAGTTCCACACACAATCAGCACAACAATCCAAATCACGGTAAAATAATACAATGACAATAACTAAAAAACGTCCAACAAGAAAACACGAGAAGTTAAGATACTGAGAAGTTAATATCTCCAGATCGTATCACCGCTTCAAGAGGCACGTTACAAGCACGTTGTAAGTAGTGGTAATGCGATTGTATGAACAGTAGTTCTCGCGACTGTACAATCTGTACATCTATTCGTTCATATGTTGGATATGAGCATGAATTCGATCTCCGTGCAACTGAGCCAAGGTGAGCGTGAATGTAGATAAAGGTGTCAATTGCACTCGCGGCGTTATCATAATTGTAATGTTAAGTGCTCGAGCACTGTCGGGATGTGTGCGCAATGTGGGCAAAGCTATAATTTATTACTGACTATCCGATATATCAGTTTCGACTAAGATTCGCCTAAAAAGTGGTTTCGGTTAAAGTTTTTGGCCGAACCTAAGCACTTCCTTCAGCACAACGGAAACATACGTTGCAAACTTTCGGGTTGCGTTCGGCTGTACGTGGGTGTTGACTAGATTGCGTTTTTTTGTCAACTTGATGCGAGCTAATGAGTCGCGTCTAACAAGTAAAATTTCTGTTTTTATTTGTTATGTACCCCTTTGAAACAAAAAAATAATAAATTGATAGAGGTAACTTATTTGAATGAGTCATTTGCTAAATCCAAAGGAATTGTGTTAATTTTCATAAGATTCAAATAAAAAAGTTTTGATTTCGGTCGAAACTAGGAGGGACTGGGAATCCGAAGGATTGTTTTCTGTTTCGGTTTCGGCTGAAAAACCAGTTTCGGGCGGTCACTATTATTTATACGGTATGATTTATCGTCGCGGAATGCTTCCCGGTGGGCAGTCGGTGTGTGCCGTAAAAATCCAAAATGGTTCCCGTTACATAATTCTGATGCGTGACGCAACGTAATTGAGGCCTGCTTGGAGGAAGGGAGGTCGATGTGCGCGGTACACGATCGTTTCGATCCTGTTGCTCTAAGATACTTTAGCTTTCTTTTGTGTGAGTAAATTCTTTGGCTGCGCACTGAACGGCTACAAATTGATTTAACCCATTTTGTTATTTTGTTGGATAGTATGTACAAATAAATGCCTGTGAGCTTGAAGCGAATACGAATAAAATGTAGTGTACCAAAATTGAGCATTTGCTTTGAAGTTAGTACAAGATGGCTTCGGAAATAAAAAGAATAAAGACGGTTTATAGGCGTAAGACAAAGCCTTTGAACTTCGTGCATAGGATGCATGTTAGCGAACAAGGAAGAATCAACGAACGAAAGACTAAAAAGAAGCTTTGACCTCCTCTTTAAAAAGTGACCTATCACGTTGTTCCACTTGAGCCGGTCCATTGTATGAATTTACAAGTTCTTACGCTACTGCAGCATGCTCTCACGCGACCCAAGAAACTGGATTTAAGTACACACGAATGTCGTGTATGTAACATGCTTATGTATTGTGTGCCTTTCGTTTGTTTGATCGAAACCGTTTTGATTATCCTTATTTTCACCTTGACTTTGGAGGTTATAAATTTACAACAAGGTTTTCTTTTTTAAATATTCTCCTCGATGGAGCTAATGTGAGCAGCGATATTTCTTCTGTCTGCTCACGAAAGTAGAAAACCCTACATTTTAGGAATCCTAAGGTTTTCAATGTACGATTTCTTAATGCTTCGTTATATTTTTATAAGCTATTATAGTGACTTTATCTTATGGATTGTTATAGATTGTACCAATGGTAACCGAGACCTCTCTTGATCCTGAAACTTATTAAAAGTTTTTACAATGCGGATTTCTAAAGCTATGGTGTGTATTTCGAACATGTCGAATTGTAAAAATTCGTTGTTTATTGAAGGAAATAATTGCGATATACTTAACCCTAAGAAAGAAAACATAAATATTTGTTTGTTTTTTCTAAGCTCTATAGGTATTTAAGCGCCTATGTTTCGCCATCTGCAAATTTTATCGCCACTGTGAATAAATCTAAAACACATTTAATTTAAACTATGCTATTCACGAATCAGTCCCAAGTCAGCCACGAATAACAACTTCCATAATGACAGAATTAGTGCAAATTGCCAATTTGCTCAATCACGTCAATTTGCTGACCTTCATCGCTGTCTTAGACTCGTGAGCCTTCATCGTTAATTTCGTTTATTAACATTATTAATGATGCACAACATCTACTTAATTACTTAATTTATCTTATTTTCTCATTTACCTAATTACTTTTGTTAATTTAACGGTACGTCATTTAAATGTTCTGCAACAATTTTTATCTATTCCGAAAAAAATCGTACATTTTTAATCAAGTCGTTAACGAAGTAACGAAAGAATTGTATTCAATGATACTGACGTCTCTTTGTCATAGTTTAATCTAAACACTTAACGAGACAGTGTCGTCCGCGACCTTGCTCGCGATTGTCTCCGCGCAGGAAGCGCTCCCCTGTAATTCCTTCGGCCTAGAGCGTCTGCCAGCTACTATTGAACATCCCGCTCAGCGGCTTGCCCGCGTCCGCGCTCCGACACCCGGTGGGTTGTGTAATGTAACTCAATTGCTCCGTTGCTAGACACAACACATCTAATTTATTAGTGAACTTGAGTAGTAAATCTTCAACAAATTTATTCTAAGCTTAATCGCTGCAATATTTTAGCAATAACAGATTAAGCAATGTTTGACCTCCATAATCATAAACTTCTCATCGAATACTTTACTGAATTTGTGAGATCCTCAATTTTTAAAATAACACTGTTTATTTTTTTGTAAGCGAATTCGTGATTATTTTTTCTTTTGCAAACGCAAACAGCATCGGTTCTATATTTAGTTGTTGGCAAGATCTTCAAACCGACGCGCGGTCGGGGTTAAAAGCCGTCCGAAGTTCACCTCTAGCGATCTATTTGTTTATGTTTGTTCATCCCCTGTATTCTCCTGGAATGTTATATCTGCCGCACGTCTATCAGCGCGCGTGCACACGCCACCTCTCTATGAACCTCCTCCACAACGAATACTTCTACGTCAAGATTAACATGTCAACTGCGGCCCAAATTTATGAAGTTGATCTATGCGAGTGGTTCTCAAAATATTTACATTACTGCAAATATTCGTCTTAGAAACATTACTTGCTTCGGATTCGTCGAAACGGGCGAATTCGGACGTGTCCCGCTATATTAAGCGTGCCGACATAACAAGGAAATGTACGTTCAAGTAGGTTGCGAATACCTTCCTGAGTGGAATGGAATTCATTGTTTCAAATTTGTGCGTTTAATAAAGCGTGCTAGTTTCGTAGGCAATAAATTAAAACGATTTCTTTGTTATGTCACCGTTTTCTGGTAACAAAGAAATTATCTCATCCACCACATGTGCATCGAATCATATTGGACCAAACTGTGTTTATTTTTGTTATTAATGAATTTGTTAGGCATATTGTGATCTTTGATCCATGAATATTTTACTTAGTCATGTCTTTGTGTCTGTATCTATGTATCATTGAATTTCTTGTTATTTATATTTCGTTGCTTCGACCCCTGTGGTGTTGTTGTTACGTTTGAAATCATCTCCAAAGATAGCGGTGGCAACGTTATTTGAGAGTAAAGTCTATTTGTAGGAATTAGTAGTGGGATCTGAATCGGGAGCGTGAACTAATTAGTAGGGCGCGGTTGCAGCGAGCCTCGTAATGCCGTTTCCGGGCACCTTTGATCACTCGCCTCGCGGCCCACGAATTTGCTACGAGAGAATGAGTCGAGTGCACGAAAGTTACTATTCAAAGTTTTGCTGATATGCTATTACGCAATAGCGCGGGTATTAATATTAGTACAATTTGGTCTTTAGAACAATATTCAGTGCATTGCTATCTATGACAATGCTATTTGTGATTACTGACATACGACTGTGCGTAATCTGTGGTATATTAATTTGTATGTCGTTC
>DWIJ01000645.1:0-10586 GCA_018248315.1 Chioides albofasciatus
GAATCGAATCTTATCTGGGGTTGATTACAGATGTCCATGAGCGGTAGTAGGCACTTAACATCAGGTGGACTGCATGCTCGTCTGCTACTCCTATATTATAAAAAAACTCGGCAAAGACCTGGTGAAGATGTATCTAATGAAAAAAGCTGAACAAATCATCAGAGTGTTATGCAATAAGATAGAGACGAAAAACAAGTTAATAACAAAGAACTATACTACTATGAGTATTGCTACAAAAGTTGAGGTCAACAGTATTTGACTAACAAGCTCCTTATGCCATCGTTGGACTAATCCAAAGCTCTGATTATAATGAAGTTTATCCAATTAACGTGACTAACGAATGTGGATCGGATTTGAAAATGTTACGTGGACATTCAGGATATTGATTAGTATGAGGGCTTGATTGGTACGTTTGTTCTTTATTTCCAAAATGAAATGGGGTTAACGCTGTCCACTATGCCTTGTAAGGTTTTGATTTTCGTTCGGTTTAAAAAACTTTAGACCCAGACAGAACTTAATTGCATAAAACGATAAATAAATTAACGGGTTTTTATCTACAGTCTGTAGTAATATTATAAAGAGGGAAGATTTGATTGTTTGTTTGAAATGTTGAATAGGCTCCTAAACAACTGGACCGATTTGAAAAATTCTTTTACCACTACAATCAAACATTATCCCTGATGAATATAGAACATATGTATATTTTCAAAAGCGTTAGAAATCTGTATGAAAGCTTTGATGATGTAACCCAACATCCTTCGAATGTTATATAGGCGAAAGTTTCTGAGATTGGATGGATATTTGTGGCTTTTTAGTATAGAAGTACCATAGACTATACTCCCGCTCATAGACATCTGTAATCTAGATTAGAGCCCTACATAAAATCGGTCACGAATGCGTTGCTACTCCTGTCTTGTTACTAACATGTTCAAATAACTATGTATTTAGTATTTAATTAAAAGTTGTGATTCTTTGATTAAACCGGTACTTCAAATTCTTAGTAAGAGAGTGTAAATATTATTAAAAACAAGAACACACCTTTAACTTACCTCCATGAGAGCTCTTAAAAAATCATGTCAGCCTAAGTTATTTGAAACAAGAAATTCCCATTAAAAAAACCTTACCACATCGTGTAGCACTTGCAAATATATTCAGAGCACTCGTTCGGTGCTCATCAAATAATATCATAGCAACATTTTCATTTGGAATGTGACAAACTAAAAGAAGCGTTAACTTTTCGAGCTAGAGTCACGTTTGGCGTGGGCAGTAAACATTTCAATACAAGTATTATTCTGGTAATTCGCGATGCAGTGAGCTTTTGTTGCGAGCTCACCGGCTTACCTTTGCAGGGTTGTCAATGAGTGCATTAAAAGAATGGGAGTTTCGTTACGATTTTAATAGTCTGACTTGCATCTATTTTTTCTTGTAATTATAGAATATGAAAGTTGGATTAGTTACCGCTTTTGGTAAAACTTAATGCGCATTTCCGTGCTCCGTTACGCATATTAAGACGTTAATCTCGGTTTAGCGCAGGTCTTATGGGTTGTTTGAAAACATTGGATACAGATTGGCCTGTTCCATAACTATCTTCACCGTTCCGCAATGCAATAGCGTCAATACGCTGTGTGTGAGAGTTTGACCCAAAAGTTGTAGGGAATTATTGAACAGGCTGATATAGATTGTTGCTGCGTATCTTAAAGATTTGTTGACTGCGATATTTATCACACTAATTGCTTAAAAACCTTGAGCAGTGTTTTTATTCTTATTTTCAAAAATACAGATTACAATTACGGTGTTCCTTTCCAAAAACTTCTTGTGTAAAATAAATTAAAATAAACGTAAGTTAGTTGGCAGCCCTATCCTCGAGTGGTCTGCAAATAAAGATGTTAGTTTCGTGTGGAGATTTGATAAATAGAGTGTCGTGACGCACTCGCGGTTAAGCGGGTACTACGGACCGGGTTAATGTAGTCTCTGGAAGTTAGGGGAGGAAATTAAACATTAATACTCAGTTAGAGAGCTGGAGCGCTGTTAGCTCTTTGATGCTAGAATAGACTGGAGGTTAAAAGATGCGTGTTTAAGTTTTGCATCTGTGTATTTTATTACACAAATCTGTGTATTATATTTGGGTTTGTTATATAGGAGTAGCAGACGACCATGTAGTCGATTTGATGGTAAGTGGCTACTGCCATTCATGGACATCTGCAATCAACCTCAGACAAGATTGGATTCCTATCTGAGGTCGGCAACAGGCGCGCCGCTACCCCTAAGGGCAAAACAGCGCTTAACACTGCTGTTGTTAGGCAGAAATAGTTGTGGCGGTGATGCTGCCGGAGTCGAACCACGGAGGGTTCTACCAACTTTAAAGTATATAATCAGTATCATATTATGATATTTCGGTTCCGGGTGATGATAGTGATGATTATAAAAACGAGATGATAGTAGATGTATAATAATGAAAATTTGCCTAACAATTATTCAATCTGTATATTTCTTGTTCTGTCTTCTATTTTTTACGTATAAAATATTGTTCCAAAATGAATTCTCGATCAACCACGTTGCTTTTGTCTTCTTCTTATTAATTCTAGAAAAAAATGTTCATTTGTTCTTACTGCAGTTAAGTTTAGACTTGTTATAAAAGTTTAATATTGTTTTTCTCATATTGCCTATAATCATATTGCTCGTTCATATTGCTTTATATCGAGGATATTCTCTTTATAATCGCCCATTTCACAATACGTGCCGCTGCGATAGATTCCCGCATTTAGCAAAGCTCAATAAACGTCTTGGCTCGGTTTCGCATTTATACGAGTAGCTATGAAGGAATCTACGGCAGATTAACGTGAGGTATAAAAATAACATATAAAGCGTATGGAAGTAATGAAAGATTCATCAATCGATATATCCGGGGGTAATGGTTCTCTCTCCTATTGAGAAGAGTTTAGCCCTTGGCCAAAGAAAGTTTGATAGATCTTACACGCATTTAAGAACTTTTTTTAAGAAAGAGAATTCGCAGGTCTGAAAGTTATTTTTTTAATTTAACCCTTAGAGAAAGTTATAGTAAATTTCTAAAATGTGCATAAATTCAAAAAATCTGAACCCCTGAATTTGAGCCCTAAATTCTTAAATAATAGGTCAAAATGAAAGCCATTTTCTTAGCCGCTACGAGAATAATGGGATCTTATATTTTCTTACGCTGATACCACAAAAGAAAATAGCTTAAGCTTAAATAATTGTCATAAAATTCAAAGTTTAACAGAGCGCTGTTTATTCACGACACCGTTTAGTTCTTATACTTTTGCTGACTTTTAAGGGAAATTGCAACCGGTATTCGGCAATTGCTTTGCATTAAAGTTTAGCGTCTGTTTAATGCATTCTTACGACACCTTAAAGTTAAATTTGGGTTAAGTTGTTTTGTCACGAAAGCTGTGAAGATATATTAGAATATTCTAGTTGAAACATGTATTGGTATTTTGTAAGACAATTTATGCTGCAATGGTTTGGAATTTATTTTGTATGCTCATGCGGCAACGTCAGCAAAATTTTGATTAACTATTAAATACCTTACTTTCGATATATCGATAATTTTAATAGTTTTCAAGAGCACTTCAGTATCGTGATGTCGTCAACCCTTTACTGTTCTTACTGGCTATATCGTATATGGAACTTACAGGCCATGGTCCAACGCGCTGGCTATGTGCTTATTGGTAAACTTCACATACTTTTTTAAATAACTCTTCGGTGTATAGGTTTCCTCACGATGGCTTAATTCACCATTAGGTATAGTAAGTGATACTTAACTTGTAATACGCATATAATTTAAAAAAGAGGTGCGTGCCTGGGCTTTGAACCTCAGACCCCTCGAATGAACGCCGAATTTCTTAACCACTAGGCTATCACTGCCTAGTTTCAGGTACATTATACATAATTTAGTCCGATGCCTCTGTAATCAAACTGTCATGCATCGGTTCACACCACAACCAATATCAGATGACACTGTTGTGTTTACCAATTAGTGCAACAAAAATCACCTGTGCGTTTAATTGGACGTTATATCCACTGAAGCTAACATGTTAAATTGTGTTGGTTAATGTGGTCATAGAGTATGTAATGTCAGAAAGACAGTTACATACAATCTACTTAATCAAGTGACATACGCTGTTGTATGTTAGGATCTGACCGCCCTTTATTTATCCGAAGAGCCGTGTTAAGTGATAAGTTAATAAGTATCAGTCATAATTTAAATTAAAAAACGTTTTACCAATACGTTTCAGGAATAGTCCTGACGTACTAAAATTTAAAACGAAATTGTAATATGTGTAACAGGTAAATAATCATTGTATTAGTAACTTGTTTAAATGGTTATTGTTTTATTATTGGTGTGGAAAAAATAAAGATATTGTTTGTTTTCTCAGACTGTACACATATGTATAAATAAATATACATAAATGTGCATACATGTTACGCCCTATACAATTTTACATATTAAGTGTTATTTTTATTTAACCGAACGGGCAGACAAAGCGAATTAACAGAAACATGTTAAAAACCTATTTTCGTATTTTAACAGAAGGCACCTCAAAAATGTAGTAGTAACGCGAGAAAAAATACAAAAATGAATTAAACCAAGGAAGATCCTATTTAAATTTTAGAAAGGGCTATTGAAATAGAGACGATATCATTTTAACTGATTTCATGTAGGTTTCCAATTCTATTTGGGCAGACGTCCAAGGGCGGCACTCACTTACCATGTGGAGTGCGTGCTCGTTTGCCTTCAATTTCATAAAATAATTAACTAGGTGCGAATCTAACTTGCGTCCAGAGGGTTCTGTAGCATCAAATTTTCATTTGCTTTAGTGTTTCTTATCATACTAGGCGTAGAAATAAATGCACTGTTAAATTTTGAACTGTCTTCCTATTACCGGTTAAAAGCGAAAAACGCCGAAAAATAGTGTTTTTTCTATGACAACTATGGCAACTCTTATTTCAAGCTTTTTTTATTTTTAGTACTTTTTATTATAGTGGTCACTGTTATACACAGTTGAAGTTATTTGAAGTTATTACACACTACACAGTCACAGTTATCTATTTGTGTCCATCTATTATGGTTCAAGCGCCCGGTGATAAATGGACTGACAGCAGAGTCTTAGTAATATCGTTCCGTTTTTACCCTTTACGTACTGAACTCTAAAACCGAAACGTTTTATACAAAATAGAATCACTGACGGACACACATTACGCTCTGTTGAACAACATTAGGCACGTGTTTGACTATTATCTAGTTGGTTGGGTTTTGACGATAATTGACCCAACATTATGTAGTGCTGACCAATGAGTCTCATGTCGTAATGATGTTGTCATCAGATTGTAATTATGTTTGTTCATGTAACTATGAGTGTTGGTTTATTGAGAACTGATGAAAATGAAAATGAAATAGTTTATTTCTCTCACAAAGAAGGCTTTAGGCTAAGGTATAAAGGTTTAAAACATATGGATATCTTAACCTTACGAAATGAGAACCTGGTGCCTATATAAATAGTTTTTGAGAAGTCTCTTTACACTGTTAGTAGTTGTCGAAATTTAATAAACTATTTTATAAATTATCCTATACACACAACAAAAAAGTAGCATCCCAGTTTTTTCGAAAAAATATGTCTCTCTCCAAACTAAAACACAGCAGCGCTTAAGGGCCGGCGCCGTCTGACGGCGTGGCATGGCACGGCACGACAGGTTGTGCTGCGGCATCCCGTGGCATGCCGAGACATCTTGCTAAAAGCCGAGCCACTCTGCCATTAGGCAACAGTTTTGCTACGCGTGGATTCGAAGTTGGTTTTGCCGATATGGTTGACTGGGATTTAGTAATAGCACTTCTAGCTCAAGATGAAGAGAGACAAAATTAGAACAGTTAATTTGATGAAAAGACAATTCTGGGTGCATAATTTGCTGCATCTTTCCGCGGCATGTCAGGTCATGCCATAACATCCCGCTGCCGTCGCGATCCCGCTGCCCGTGCCGCCAGTGGGCGCCGGCCCTTATATGCCGCTGTCGTCGGGTTTTTATCGCGTTTCTTTAAATCTCGTAAAGGAGGTTGGAGATTTTATGCTTTCGTCTCACTGTTATAAAATCTGTGACTGCAGTGATTACCTAGTGGTTGAAACTCAGCCTTTCGATCGAGGTTCAAATCCCATTCACGCACGTCTGATTTTTCTACGTTTATGTGCGTATTAGAAATTAATAATCACTTGCTTTAACGGCGAAGGAAAACATCGTGAGAAAACCTGCAAACCTGATAGATTTATAAAAAAGATCTCTTAGATACGTGAAACCTACCAATACGCATTTGGCCAGCGCGGTGAAGTACGGCTTAATCCATCTTACCATATACACATCTCATGTACACACACACCACTAACTTAGTACAGTTATCTAGTGCTATCATGCATTACGCTTGTTAAGCGTATGTAAACATAATAACATTTACAGCAAAATTACCTTTGACATAGTATGCATGTAAGACACACACGCCACACACCTGCCGCAAGGGCAATCTGGGTACATTGCGGTCGTGGCGATATCGGGAATATCTCTACACACTTGCCTGCCGTGCAATGTTCCAGAGTATGTTGACCTGCTTAGGTTAAGGTGGCAGATGCAATATAGGAGACCAAGGATGATCTCGCGCGCCTGCCACCCTGCCGCAGGGTCGATCTCGGAAAGGCGATTTAGGATGCAAGAGTGGGGATGAACCAAAATTGCTTCATTAATAATAGGCATGTGTAATGTAGTGTAATGTTTGTAGGCAAGCAGGGGCAATTTCCAAACTCGGCCCTGCGGCAGGCTGGCAGGCGAGCGAGATCACCATTGGTCCCTTGATTGTCCCTGCCGCCATAATCTAAAAAAATCAACATTCTGTGGAACACTACGCAGCAGGCAAGTGTGTGAAGATACGCCTGATAACGCCACGAGATTACCCCTGCAGCAGGCATTTGAGTAGACGCCTTAAGCCAATCCCACAATTTAGACAAATTAAATTGTCACACCTCCTTTTAATTCGTCAAGCAGTTTGGACATGTCAAGGATGAGACATACATACGAAATTATTAATTACTCTCTGCAATCGAATAAAAAAGCGGTTTATTTGAATGTTTGACTTCACATTTACATTATGAGCCGTGTAATTTAATTAATGACGTGGAAAACTGAAACGACCGCTTTTAATACAGCCCTGCGGCAGTTTTAAAAACTGAAAATCAGCAACTATCAAATTTACCGTGCACTACGAGCTAATTGATGTGATTGGTTCATTAAATATGTATGTGTATTTGTACATTATAATTTGTGGAGTTACTATAGTATATTTAGCTGGGATTATTTAAATACGTACTGTGTATGGATGCCTAGTGGTTTAAAACTCGATCTCAATAGGTACCGAGTTCGAATCCCATGCATCCAGGCACCACAGATTTTTTATTATGTCTGTATTAGAAAATGATCGTTTATTTTCACATCGTAAGGAAACACTTGAGAGTTTTTGAAAGTTAACTAATTCACACTTGGCTAACGTGTTCATAACGCTGGTCAAGTGTGGATTGATTGACTGAAACCCTGTTCTGAGTGGAAACTCATGCCCAGCAATAGGCCAGTAAAGAGATGAACGAGAATATGTGTCACTATGTGTTCTATGTAATACCACTTATGTGTAGCAGGTACTAATGATGGAAGAAACTTCATCATTTAATTACCTATAGAACCAGGCAAACCTGGACAGAATGGCAGACAGTGCCATCACAGTAGTTAACCAGAACAGTTAATTAAAATGATTGCGGTTAATCGACTGAAAACAAAGCAATGATTACGGCACGGAAGTGGCTATATCGGTAATACTAATACCACGCTTAAACGTAACGCGCACATAAACACGTAGAGCGGGATTGCGTGCTAAATGCATATTAGGTGTCATAACAACGACCAAGGCAGCCTTCACTCTGGATGCATTTTATACGGTGCCATTTCGCTGCGATCCCACCGATAGCGCGCTACCATGCAACAAAGCCTCACTAAACACCGTAAACTTGTGAATTATTAATCTTATCGAACCAGCCATGAGCCAACGTGGCCCATTTCATGAAAAATTTAATAAATCGCCCTCAAGTTTATTAAGAGCGGATTTTAGCTAGCAATTAAGTAATGCCATCCATAAACAGTATTAACGTATATGGCTGGTTGACACGCCTGCGAAATCGTGTGGATAATGCCTAAACAACCAGTATTTAAGGGTATTATTTCAATCTTTTACCTGTATTTTATAAGCACTTCTTTATTATAAGCAAACGAATTAAATACAAGAATTTGTAAAACAAGCATACTTCTGATTTATTATTTACCCGACTGTGGAGGGTAATGTTTTAAGCGCATGTATGAATGGCATTGTATGTATGTTGTACGTACCTATCTAGTATCAATGCGTGCCTTGCTGGTACCTATGAGGTGTTTTTGGATTCGTCTTAATTGTGTGAGAGGCACAGGCACACTTTTTGAGAAGTGAGTTTTTTTAATAATTCTCTAATGTCTTAAGTTGTCTTACGATTGATTGACAACACTTGAATTCAGGGGATTGTGATTGTCGTTCTTTGTTGTTAAATTACCGATTATCCGATTGTCCGTGTTACTAAGATTGACAGAACCACAGGTAACAAACGTAAGTGTAATTCTTCACTCAGATTACTTATTTTTTATATTATGTACCCTAAAAAGCAACATATGTCTTAAAATAAAAATTTCAGGTGTGCTTAACGTTCGTAGGTCTTAAATCAACGCCGAGTGGAAATAATTTCCTCCAACCCTTTAAGCAAACAGAGCATGAAGGAAAAGCGGTGCGATGAACAAATTCGCTAATTTTATCTCCAGAACTGAATAAAGATATATTAGCGGTGCAAACAAAGATAAAGGAATAAATTGTGGACGCGATAAATCAGTAAAGGATGGTTTTAATTACACGTCCGGCGGAACCTCTCTGGGTAAGGTGGTGGCACACGGAGACTGTTTTAAGGTTCCTTAGCATTTTCATTTATGGCTGTGCTTTTGTGGGTCTAGAGGGTCCGGTTGGAAGGGAAGAGAAGGGGGAGGTCTAAGCAGAAGCAAAAATTAAATAGAAGAAGCCAAGGATACACTTTTCTAGATAGTATGTTAATGGAAGAATCTCTTATTGAAACCATCTTTGAAGACTATTAAGGTATATTGGGTATTTTAGTAGAAATTAAGTTGAATTTTACTCGTAGCATTGAGCTATTGCAGTTAAATTTTCTCCCAAAAAAATACTACTTAGTAGTTGACATAAAATTATTTTGATTAAATGTCTCGTTTTTAGAAATATAGGTTTCGTACAGGCTATTATTACTATAATCATATACATGACGTTAATAATTATATTGATGAATTCGTATTTAATTGCTCTTAACCCGTTGTATCGCAAGCTTTATAAAAGGGTTCTGCAATGTCTCCCGGCAAAATGTTAATAAAGTTAATTATTGCTAGTTAAGTGATTTCAGATGTACTCAGATATATTTTACGAAACAACGAATTTGTTTCTTTCCCTACAACTGTATTTATGGACTCATAACTATATTGGTTCGTTCTGGGCCCTATTACTCCAGGAATATCTATTCCCATTTCCCATCTGGGAATGATTGATCTTACTAATGAAGATACACATACATACCTAGTAATGGACAAAGTAAGATATCTTAATAGTCTAAGCATTAGATGTAAGGGTTTTTAGGTATAATACGTATTTTCTTTAATTTCTGAAACGATTCATAGAAAACAACTATCAGAACAAATTTCGCAATAACCATTAATAATTATAATTATTGGATATTATTTACTCCTTTTCCCACAGAAATGTAACTAGCAATTATTGTAAAAAATGTAGTCTTTGGTCACTTTAAGAATTTAGAACACATTTGTTAAAATCTGTCGAGGCGTTAAACTGTAGAGCGTGTCAAAGTTTTAAAAATAAATACACTCGAAAACATTACCCTCCACAGTCAAAAAAAGACACATTACATCATTATTATTACAACCCCTCATTCAAACGAATTAATCGCCACCTATGCCTGTAAGATAAACTTTCATCAGCCAAGCGCGAGAAGCGGCACTTAATTATTTAATTTTTCCTCTCGTGAATAAAGGCAAAATGCAGGGACTAAAATTCGAAATATGTAAAAGCTAATTAGAGAACTTACCTCTTTTTATTTTAACTCGTTCTCTGTGTAGTAGAACGTAATTAGTATTCTCACAGCCCCATGCTTAAAGCCAGTGGCTCTCAACCTGATTTACATGTAATTTTCATATCTGCCATTTGACATGTCAAAATATATATGATCTATTGCGGCCGTAATATTATGTTAAATCAATTATAAAAATAATTTAAGAGCAAGACAAAGAAAACCATATTGAGATTGACTCGATTCACTGACGTTTATCTTTTTTCGAAACATTTATAGGACTGAGCTTCTTAAAATATATACGATATATAAAGGTTTTTGTAAACATTTGTATGACCAGTATATTGTTCTATGGGTTTAACA
>DWIJ01000646.1:0-10571 GCA_018248315.1 Chioides albofasciatus
AAGTATCAGGTATTCGTAAATCATTAGAGGTATCTATGTAACCTATACATTTTTAATTTAACAATTACGTTTAGTATAAATTTATGGGTAGTCAATTACGAGTGAGCAGACTGCAACACGAGCATTCCTAATATTATTAAACGTGAAAATCAAACCTTTTTCTAAAATCGGCAGTAAGCTCTTAGGATCATCGTCAGACGAGATGTCATTGCTTTCCTCCTGTTCCCGTTTAATCCCGAACCAGTCCAAGACAGTGGGCATGATGTCCAACAAGCTGACCATGGCGTATGACGCCGCATGTTTCCTGGCTTCGGGAGCTGGAGACGAGATGAGCAGGGGTTCTCGGAGACCAGAGTCGTACAAATTAGTGCGACCGGATGGAAATGGGATTCCGTTATCTGACGTGTATATGATGAGAGTGTCATTGGAATAGCCAGCGTTTTCTAGTTCCTTGAGTAAAAGACCGACACCTATAATATAAAACGACAAAATTATTATAGTAACGTCTTTTTGATTAATTAAAGTTTGTTGTTTAGTGAGAAGAACATTCGACATTACATTGTTCAAATAACAATAATGTTGATTGCGTTACCCTGGTCGAGTCTCGACATGGTCGTGTACTGAGCAGCCACATCCCTCCTCGCCGCTTCGGTATCCTGTGATGCATTTTTTTATGTTAATGAACTAAGAATAAATAATTTCTGAACATTCAATTATAATAAATCTAAGAAAAGTGATTAATAATGAGAATAGCATTTTCGTAACTTACCGGAATATGATCTGGTAACTGCACCTGGTCCCATACGTAGTACCAGGGTTGCCAGTCCGGGATGAGGCCCATCCCCTCCTCGCCGGAACCGAACCGCTCGCAGAACGGCCCGTACTGCGGCTCCGAGTGGCCGCAGCGATGGGGATCGTGGAATCCCACGTATAAGAAGAACGGCCTAGACATAAAGATAACTTTTATAACTTTGCGATACAAACTATGATCTCAATGGACGCAGAACTAATCTGTTGTTGTTAACAAAACTAATTACAATGATGAAAAGGTATTGATACTTAGCGGATGACGTTTATTCTTACTTGTTCTCTTTCTTGGCGTTGGCGAAGAACTCCCTGGCGAGCAGCTTCATGTGCGTGATGTTGCGGCCCACCTGGTTGATGTGGTTGTTCTCCTCTGTCTGCTCATAGTCGAACCGGTACACCTCCGCCGGACCCACGTGCTTCTTGCCGATTATGCCTACGAGGATATTAACTTTATACTATGATATTAAATATTAATAATGGTGATGTGAAGCAAACTTGGTACAGCCTCGGTAGGGGTGCTCAAATCGCCCTGATTTCAAGAAACTAATGATGATTTTTGGTGGTTATTTGTTTTGTTTATCATGTTAAACGATATGAACATATATTTTGTTAAATACTCTTTTAACATCACGACTAAAATACTTCTGCCATGATTACAATATCGCTAAAATGGCAGTTATTTAAAATAACAAACAGTTTAATTACTTCTTTCAATTTCATTTTGATGTGTTTGAAATTTAAGTACACTAATCCTCTCACTCTATATCATTATTCCTCGTATGAAGGATATTGATATTAAAAGGCTAATGTCGTCATCTACAATAATTATTCCCCGTGTACATATAACATTACCCGTGTAGACGCCGTTTCGCCGCAGCATGTTGGGCAGACTCTGTGTGTCATTGAAGGAGTTGAAATGATGCACGCCGTGGTGCAGCCCGTACATGCCATTCTGGTGGCTGGGCGTGCCGGTCAGCAACGCCGCGCGGCTGTACGCAAACCATCCAATATTTATACTCTACTAACATCTTCCAACTCTATTTGGACAATAATAATAAATGATGTATTTTTTTTTCATAAAATTGTTCAAACTTGCTACGTGTAGGGATCAGTCCCGTCATATTAAATCAACTGAGGATACGTTTCTAATTAGTTCCTACCCACATTACTATTAATATAAGTATTTATTGATCTTCTTGTACCAGAATACCCGCACCTCAACGTTAACTATCTAAAATATGAAGTAGAAAATATCTTTAAATATCATACTTAGTAGGTACTTTATAGGCCTTTAAACTCGAACCTGCAGAGTCTGAGAAGCATGTATCAACTGTAAAATACGAATTAAGACAAAGTGTACTAAGCCTGAACAACATTTAGTAAGTATATTTAAATATAGTATTATAAAAAAACCTGGGCGAGCAGCTGCTGACCGAGGTGAACGCGTTGTTGAACACGACGCCGCGCTGCAGCAGCGAATCTATATTTGGTGTCTGACATATTTTGTTTCCATACACCCCTAATTCAAATCCTCCGTCGTCGGCTGTTGAAAGAAGGATACCTACTTTAGTAATTTTTTAAACTTTTTTTTCTAATTGTAAAAGTACAATATTAATTATATTTTTAACTTAAATTATGTCTTTATGCGCTTAAAACAATACTTAAAACGATAGACATCAATTTCATTATTTGGTAATTCATTGATATCGTTTTCAATCGAACCTTTCTGTAGTGGGTTCGAGTAGGTAATGTAGTAAAAATGATGTCAATTTGTTTGGTACTAAATACTGTTATAAGTTGAATGACCTAACGTATCTTATGCAGCTCCGTTTTTTATGTCATAAAAAATTGTATCAAAAAGTTACGAATGTTGATCGTTTATCTTTAATAAAAGGAACCACCGCCACACCTATAAAAAGTTCTGCGTTTTAGTGAAATAATTTTCATCTTAGCCCTCATTTAATCAAAAGTGGCAACTCATCTGTGATGGGTTTCAGGTTGAATTTGTTTTATATAAAGCTGGTCACTGTCGCCCATGGAGATCAGTGATCACTGATCTCCATGGGCGACAGTGACCATAGGCAGACTTTAAGCTCCTTTGTTATTTCAATCTTATGTAGAAAAAGAGTATTTAAAATCCTATTTGGGAGGGCTCTGAATAAATACTAGTTACATGTATTTATAGTTAATACAGTAAAATATGTAAACTTTTTATAAAAATCAGAAGAATTCGGGAAAGAACTACTCCGTCGCAAATTTTAATATTTAAAATTTCTCGGAATTTGAGATTCCTGTTTCGATCATTTCAATTTTAAAATAATTTCAATCACGTTATAAAGTTGTCGTTTCGCTATTAAACTGGATTTTTATTTACTTAAAAATACATCGTTATACGACTATTCCTTTAAACTTCTGAAAAACTTATAGAACACATTTTGTAGCTTAAAGTAAGTGAGATTAAGAACAGCAGATTACGACTCAGGTTTATAATGGTAACTTTTTTCGACTTCTTTAAAATGTGATAATTTTTTTTATATTATATTCTTAAAACTAATTACGTTAAAAAATATTTTTATCTGATAATAATAATGGATTTTTAATTAGTATCGATCGTTTAACTAACTGTTCGTATAGTCACTGAACTCACTGTTATTGTGTCATTTATCTGTTATCAGTTAAATGTCAAGTCTCAACTGTCAATGAAATAGTAGTTTTAACGTAAATGATGCTTGTTAGCTGATAACAAACTTACCCAATAGTATGAGGACATTTCGCGCACCATTGGATAAAACAGTTTTAGTAACGAATAAGCACGTGAACAAAGTAAGCGATAAGCCGGTATATGCCATGACGCGTGGCGCTGTTGTGATCGCGTTCCGCCGCTTGCAACCTGACGTATCACCGCCGTCGCCCGTCACCGGTGTCACTGTGAAGTGAACTGTGTGTTGGCAAGTTGGTGAAGTTGGCTTCGCAGCCTGGCGGGGACCCAATTAAAATTATTGACCTGCTCTAGTTTGCCTCCAAAATTCAAATCAGATTTTGTGGTTGCTAGTTCTTCACTATCGGAGTTTTGTGGACCACGACCATGTCTCCTCGCAAGAATATCCTTTATTTATTCGATGTAGATGGCACGCTCACTAAACCGCGACAAAAAATTGCTAATGATCTGAAAGACTTCCTCCTCAACGAAGTGAAGCCCAGAGTGGCGATAGGCCTGGTCAGCGGGTCTGACTACCCTAAAATCGTGGAGCAAATGGCTGGTGAGGAGAATACTAACGAATTTGATTACGTTTTCTGTGAAAATGGTGTGATGCATTACCGGCAGGGTGAGCTGAAGAGCACACAGAGTATTCTCAACTACATCGGGGAGCAGACTCTGCAGAAGGTCATCAACTTTGCACTCGGCTACATGTCAAAGTTAGAACTACCAGCAAAGAGGGGCAACTTTGTTGAGTTCCGGTCAAGTATGATCAACATTTGTCCAGTGGGTAGATCCTGCTCCCAGTCAGAAAGGGATGAGTTTTCTAGATTTGATATAGAACATAAAGTCAGAGCTAAGTTTGTGGAGGCTCTTCAGAATGAGTTCCAGGGCTCCAAGCTGACTTTTGCTCTGGGTGGACAGATAAGTGTAGATGTATTCCCAACAGGCTGGGATAAAACTTATTGTCTAGACCACGTTGCTGAAGAAAATTTTAGTGAAATTCACTTTTTTGGAGATAAAACAATGCCCGGAGGTAATGACTATGAGATCTACAATGACTCCAGGACCATCGGCCACCACGTCACATCTCCTGATGACACAAAGCACCAGCTCAAGCAGTGCCTTAATATTAATTAAATCATTATTTATTGTTATTTGTAAAATTATTATGTTTTTCGCCTTAACATCGTTATATTATACAAGATGCCCCTTTACTAGTAAACAAATTATAGTCTAAACACTAAAAACAACCATTTTTTTGTCAATAAAAATAAAGAAAAAAATAATTGTTACTAAAAGAATAAAATGATTGACGAGAATGTATATTGTTCTAAAGGCCAAGGAGTTTTGTTCGAAATTTTCAAGTTAATTCTGCATTTCAGAACAAAATTAATAAAAAATCATAACAATTGATATCAAGTACCTTTTTATGTTTGATTAACTATGCCCAATTTGAAGTCATTTATACGCATGATTTTTAAATTGAGAATATTATCAAGATTTCGTATATTCTTATTTTGTATTATTACAATTTGTAAATTCTTGTGTTATTTTCTCATTCTTACCCGATTGCAAGGAAGGGTTACGTTTTATAATAACGATTATAACAAACGTTTAATTTGGTTTCCAATAGAAAACAGACTATTAGAACAATTTTTATTTTACAAATATTGTATACAACACACTCTTGTGAAGTACTTGCGAACTTTTTAAGGGTGAAGTTACCCCTTATCAAAATGGAAAGCTCGTTGCAGTGAGCTTTGAACGCGGTGTTTTACTAAGGGTTAACTTCACCCCATATAAGTTCGCAAAAATTTCACAAGAGTGCGTTGATTCCAATATTTATAATTTTTTAACACTAAAAACAACTCGTATTATTTTCTCTTACTAATGCATATCTTGAATTTACACAAAAAATCTGTTATATATTTTGACAAAATTTTAATAAAGTAAAAGCAACATTTTCAATATAAAAATGATCACACCTATTATTATAACTTGCATTCTTAAGATAATAATATTCATGTGTAAAGAGGAGGACTTTATGCAAAAAATTGAAAAAAAAAACACAAAAACGTAACAACTGTCTAGTGGGTTTGAAATCGTAGGTTGCGTGTACCCTGGTGGGATTCGAACCCACAGTCTCCGGTGCCAGTAACCGGGCCTTTCCTATTCGGCCACAGGGACACAGCGATAGAATTCGAAAAGTGGAATATATTGTGCGTGATTGTAAACTATTAGGACAAACTTTATGTGAATTATAAATAAAATCAGTTAAAAACACTGAACCATCACGCTTTTATAGTTAATCAAACTGAAAAAAGTAATGCCATTCAGAAAGCGTATCCAGTTTAAAAGTTTATTCAAAAGTTATTTCTGATGATTCTGATGAGGACAATAGGACGAAACTATGAAAATCATGTATTGCCATCGGTTCTTCATAATTTTTAGAAATTTTTAACACATCAATATATAACAAACCACATAAAGTGCGTATAAATTCGAGTTCAAGGATTCTATTATATACCCAGATACATACATATACATGTACCTACACTACCTACAATTAATTAATCTATACTATTAGAAAGAGGAAATATTAGATTTTTTGTTTGTTTGTTTGAATTGAATCGGCTCCTTAACTATTGAACCGACTTAAAAAATCTTTTACCATTAGAATCGTACATTATCCTTGATGAACATAGGCTAAATTTAATACGAGAAAAATTGAGATCCGCGTGAAAATTTCGATAGTGTAACTCAACGGTTCAAGCGGCGGGTTCTGCTCGCAAAAAATAAATTAGAACCTCGTTTTCACCGATTGAGAGTCAGAGTTTCAACCACAAGACTACCACTGCTGGTAAGTTTTGCAGTTTGTCAAATTTTACAAAAAATCTAATAATTCGAAAACTGGGAATGTTTAAACACAAGTCAATATCATAAATATTGTAAACAACGCACTCTTGTGATATTCTTGCGAACTTGTTAAGGGTGAAGTTAACCCTTCACAAAACATAACGCTTCCTGAAGATTCAGAAGGCATAATGTACAGCGACAGAGCGCCCTCTACTGAAACTTATAGAATTAACACCACATAGGAATTTGCTGTACAATTTTTGAAAATATTTTTTCGTGCAATGTTTAAAAACTATTATTTAAAAAATAATAAAATATTTCACAAATTTATTTATAAAATCCATTTGCACCTAAGTATTATTATTTTTTCATTTTTTAGTACATTCGCTTTTACTGAACAAATACTTATTAATAATTTGATGAGTGTTTTTTGTGGAAATTAAAAAAAAACACAAAAACGCGACAACTGTCTAGTGGGATAATCTTCGGCATTTGGATGTGTTCCCTGGTGGGATTCGAACCCACAATCTCCGGTGCCAGTAACCGGGCCTTTCCTATTCGGCCACAGGGACACAGCGATAGAATTCGAAAAGTGGAATACATTGTGCGTGATTGTGAACTATCTTATATATAAAATTCTCGTGTCACAATGTTCGTTCCCGTACTCCTCCGACACGGCTTGACCGATTCTCTGCAAAAACAAATAAAAATATACTATTTTTCGTAACATTAAAATAAATTTATCGCTATTGTCCGTTTGCCAACCCTGTGACGAGCTAGTAAGAGCTACAGGACAAAATTCTCCCCCGGCAGTCGGGACGGCGACAGCGAGGGAACGCATACCGCGCCGCTGCGCCCCCAGTGGCCTCCGATCCCAACTTTCAATAGCTGGCCTGTTCCGTGGGGTGGCATATCTGCGCGTCTATGGTATCTTAGTTGCGAGCTTGCGAGGGCTTTTGATATCGAATGTCTGCCATATCAGAGATCTGTAGGTAAAATTACCACTTATTATGAGTGCCTATATTTTACAAATCTTAATGAACTGTTGTAGTAATTTGTAAATAAGGAGATATTCTTTGTAATCTCAAACAGATTGTACTCCTGTGTAGTCTTTTATCTGCCTACAATAACACTGTAATGTTTAAAACCATATTTTTGTTACAGTTCAGTGAAAGGTCTATTTTCTTAGCCCAATATTATAGTTCTAGGATGTGTAAAAAGTTGCGATTCTTAAATATTCTAACTCACCAACAGGTGTAGAATTTCGAATAATCTAAATATGAAAGAAATACATGAATCCTAAACCTAAGTTGGGGATATATTTATTTTTCAAGATACGGTCAGAAAAACTTTTCCATCGTATTATCCCGTATGGAAATGATTGCGCCCATATTTCTGATGTTATGGCCGCTGTTACATTAATGTATTCTTCAGATCCGAGTTTATCATAAACACAGGATCATAAACATGTCTGTCCCTAGGACACCCAGTTACGTTTGGCGTTTACATTGACATACTGAAGAATATCAATCAGTTTAACTTTTATTATCATTGTCATCAACTTTACTGCTACTACATGGGTGTCCTATCAAAACAAGGCTTAGAATCATTGTCTGCCATGAAATACGTCTCGGTAGACTTCATATACTTCGAGAATATGGAAAAATTGATATGAAGGAAACGTTAGGTTTGTATGTTTCCTTGCAATATTTCTTTATGTCGATGAAACGAAACAGATTATACGTTAACAGCTACGCGCCAGCTTTTTAAAAATACCTATTTTTCGGTTCTTCGGATTACTGTCATCATAATATTTTTTTTGCAAACGCGTTATCTGAGTGAATTCCTTGTGGTCTTTTATGAAATGTTTAATATGCTTATTTTTTATTTACTTTTACATTACAGCATTTTCTTAAGTGTCATTTGGTGTGTTGCAGTTTTTCATTTAAATAGCCCTTCTAATTTTATTTGCCATTAGTTCATAGGTTTAGTGTATAGTTTTGAAAAAATAAGTGTATTCCCAATGTAGATGTAGATGTAGATAGTTTCAGTGATAAATTAACAAGGCATCGATATAATTACGACTTTTTTATGCAATCTATCTTCATTTTACTGCAATAGCGGTTGCGCAATCCTGGCAATTGTAAGAAATAGCACCTTCTGCGCCTTCACGGAAGCATAACCATAATGATTATGATTCGTTATGTAGCACCCATAAATCCGCGAACAATTACGCGTGATGGTATAATGACGAGGAAAACGAATTATTTTCCTCCTGGGGTACTGTTTTGCTGGAAAACACGACACGTGTAATTGACAAAATGATAAAAAATATCACAATGTTTTACACAATAACTAACATAACTTTATCAGTAATTATCTAAGTTTGAGTAAATTATTTGTACTCGTTCTTTTGATGGTGATGATCAATAATCGTAAATAGATTTTTCTTTTCATCTGAAAATAATCTTGCTTTGTTTCGACGAAAAAAATTAATTCGTGTATCCACAATTATACGAGACGAACATGTAAATATTGACACAGTAAATGCGATCTACCAACGAACGAGGCTTCGAATACTGAATAAATCGGGAATAGACGCAGGAACGAAAATCATCGAAACCGAGCGGACATTCCACGGCTGCGCTGAATTTTCACTTGTAGTGCTGAAATTTGTAAAACCGTAAACTTTTCAATTTTATAAATGCATGCCTAAAATTTCGTTTAAAATAAATGGAATTCGTTCCATTATGCGACCGATTTTATTCCCTAAATTACTGTGGAAAGGACGAGATTCGTATGCATTCGAAATTCGAGGAGTGAACTAACAAGGGTCCGCTATCTTGCCTCCCCATAGATGATGTTTGCATTAAAATATTGTTGGCTCTGCCATTACTGAACGCATGTTGACATTAATTCGAGTTGTAACTGCAATTATAGATAAGTTATTGTGTCTCGATGCTTTAATCTGGAGGGCTTTTTGTTCAATCTATTGCATTTTTTATCAAAATATTATTTACATAATCATACAAGTTGAGGGTCGGTTATTACAAAATTGACGCGGGATTTCGTAACATAACAATAACTTAATGAACTGCTACGTAAAACATACGTATTAACGCAATAATTATTATATTAAAAACAAATCAAGCTGACAGTATGGATTGCCATTACCAGAATTTCATTATCGTGCGGAGCCTAAACAAACATCCACATTCCATTAGATAGATACTATTGTTCCAACATTTTGTATAATTCTGTAGCTACCTTAAAATGCTTAAATTTGTAACTCCAATTGATATTGAAATCCGATTCCATAACTGAAAAGTAATCCCTTGGTCCATGCAATACTTATAACTTACTATAGGTACTATAATATTTAGTGAAGCCTCGCGTAAGGGAATTGGAAGCGAGCTTTTCTAATGAACCTTTTTAACAAGTTCCGCGGATCGTAATATCGAATTATTATAGATAATTCCGAGTAAAAGCTGCCGCCGCCGTCGTGTTATTACCGTTGGCGCTAAATACCGGTTCGCGAGGCGGCCGATAGCGTCATTCTATTTACGATACGCCTCACTACGCCGACCACGCAACGCGACGTGTAGAGCTATTCTAGGATAGGGACGCTATTTATCTGGCCTAGATTTCCTCCTGCTGAGAAAATAATAAAACAACGACATGAACAAAAATAAATAAAACAACTTCAAATGTCCAATAGAAAGAAGTCAAGCGATCTTATTAGTGACGTTTATGATCAAGTCATAAACTAGTATTTTGCAAGTTATTTCAACGGCTTTTATTGGTTATTTGCCAAGTTTTCGCGGAAAACTAGTTCTTGGTCGGAAAATCCTAGGGGCATTGGTGTCGGTTTGGCGTCGGATAAACCCTTTTCTTCAGCGCGCGTGATACTAGGCGAGCAGCGGTCGCTAGGAGTTTTATCGGAGCGCTAGCATGCGGCGGGTCGTGGGTGCGAGCGAGACAGACTTATGCATGGAATGCGGTGGGCGGAATGCGACGGCGCGGTGAAGGTCAACTGATACGATCTACAGTGTAACTCATTAATAGAGAATATATTACAAATAAATATTGGCATATTTTTTCCACGTCTTTATTTCCAGTTATCTTTGCAATTAAGCTATTTATTATTGTTGTTACCAAAGTAGGAACAGTTTAATCACCACATAATCGGTTTCCTTTTTAATACTTC
>DWIJ01000647.1:0-10571 GCA_018248315.1 Chioides albofasciatus
GTTTTAATGATGAAAAGAATTTTTCAAATCCGTCCAGTTGTTTCGGAACCTATTTAATTCAAACAAACAAAAAATCAAATCTTACCTCGTTATAATCTTATGTATAAAATTCTCGTGTCACAATGTTCGTTCCCGTACTCATCCGAGACGGCTTGGCCGATTCTCATGAAATTTTGTGAACATATTGAGTAGGTCTGAGAATCGGCCATATTTTTCATACGCCTTATATGACAAAACAACGTTTGCCGGGTCAGCTAGCATTAGTATAGATGTCGTGTCAAAGATACCTTATACCATCAAATAAATCGTAGTTAACACAGTACGGTTTATTTATCCTTAAACAAAAGATGTCACAACACGAAACAATGTCAAGTTGTATTGAAATGAATCATTAAATTTTACGACTTAATAAAAATCCTTACGGCATACATGCATTCAGAGTTCTGTTTGACATACGAACTATGCGATAACTGCTTTTGTTGAATGTAACTTGGAAATATGTTTACAGATCTGAAGGTTTATTTGAGGTCAGATAGTGAGTTGTCGTATAAGGACTAAGTTAGAATGCCCAGCGTTCCGGTTTAGACTAGCTCCATTTTAGAGCTGAAAGTAATGTCATCCTTACCGTCTAGATTTTTTTGATAGTCAAAGATTTTGTTTATTAAGACTAAGACGGAATGCTCCGTGCTTCATATGCCGTATGTTCTTGCTACATACAGGCAACCATCTTTCATGTTATGTTTTTACTTTTTTGCTAGAAATTTGCTGAAAGAGCTGGAGTTTCATCTTTAAGGATTATATTAGGATTATCTGTACCATAGCTCACTGTAACCACTTAAATTAGAGCAAAATGTGTCGCCAGCTTTCCTATAAAATATATTTTACTTCGCAAAAATTCAGCACTAAAAGTTTTACTACAATAAAAATTTATTTTATACTTTACTCTATGAACTATATAATAGTCGTGAACTAAGGAGGGGAATGACTGATGACAAGTCACTGCTCACTCAATAATGAGCAATTTAGTCGTAGTTTTTATCGTCGAGTTCGTGTGCGAGCAAGGTCATGACGGAGTTCGTGGTAAGGGCTTTAAGGTTCAGCTGATTCCGTTAAACATGTTTATGGTGAAAAAAAATTTTATACCTACTTTCTTTTCGAATCTGATTTGCAATTAAAACAATGTGATAGCAAGGCTTAAATTCAATTGCAGACATGTAAAACAATGTCAGAAACGTATTTTTTATAATACAAGTGTAATGAATCGTAAGTACTGATACAATGAAAATAAATGAATTTCATTATAAAAATGGGATAGCAACACGAATATTAATAACTTTATTTTCTTTGTTCATAACAACTAAACACCAAGGGCGACACATCATTTGCATTGTAAGCATTTTCCAGTCCTTCTCCTGTTATAATACATTTAAGAGACCAGCTATTTCGCCCTAAAAATGTAATACTAAGCGAGGCTTTAAGGGGTGTAAGGAAGACGTACTCACGCAAGGCATTTCACGGTTTCAGGGGAAGCAAATCATCAGCTTCATTGCAGATGTCCTTGTCCATAGGTGGCAGTAGCCACTTACCATCAAATGGACTGTGCACTCGTTTGCTACTTCTATTATGGAACTATTATGGAAAGGAAATAATGAAAGGTCAAGAGACAAACAAGAAATATGAAATAAATCACATTTTACAGCATACGTGTAACTTTTTGTCCGTCGTCCAATTCTAAAAAGGTAAACGTTTAAGGGTAAAGAAATACGTAAGCTGCTTTAGCCCGATGCTACAAAAGGTTCGCATTTAAGAGTAAAAGTATTGGACGTAAGGCACCTACACCAACCGTTGATTGGCTTCATACAACGTGGATCACGATTCGCAGGCAGCGGGTCTAACAATGCACGGCAGTACACTTCTTAAGTGATTGCGATAGGTGAGAGTACTTATACTTGCTCTTAATTATAAGCGTTTATATAAAGTTATATATTTACACGTTTTATGATGTCTTTTTTTCATATTTTTCAATGAGACAGGAAAGCGTCTTTTTAGGGTTCCGTAGCTAAAGGGTAAAAATGGAACTCTAATGCTAAGCCTCCGCTGTGTGTCCGTCTGTCACAGGGTTCTCTCTCATAAACCGTTATAGATATACACTTGTTTTTTACTGATTATGTATAATGGTAGCCGCTATAACAACGACTACAAGAATATTGAAAATAAATTGGGAAAATAAAGTTGTATGGCGACTACACAAAAAACCGAAAATTTTCCTCATTCCGCAAATCCGTCACCGCAAAAAAGCATTAAATTGACAAATAGATCAACAAATGACAAAAGGATTATTATTTTTAATATATGATCTTCGATAGTTTTGTAACGTGTCTACGTACGGAACAACATTATACCGTTTACAAACATGCTTGGACGGGCTACTCACCCACCTGCCGCAGGGGCAATCTAGGGTGCACGGCAGTCGTGGCGATATCGAGAGTATCTCTACACACTTGCCTGCTGTTTAGTGTTTCAGAGTATGTTACCCTGCTTAGGTTATGGCGGCAGGGGCAATCTAGGAACCAAGGGCAGTCTCTTTCCTCTGGCGCCCTGCCGCAGGACCAATCTCATAAATTAGTTCTGCTTGCTAACTCACATCATCCCCACTGCTAAGCCCTAGATTGCTCGTGCGGCAGGCATGTGAGTTGCCCCCTTTATCTATAATCTTACTGGAAAATTGTCTCCGATAGTTTTGTAACGACTCTATGCCTACATGGAATACCACTAGCCCGTTTACATACAAGCTTATCGAGGTTACCACAAAGCAGTTTTGACAACGCTTTCAATACTCATTAGCGCCGCTTGAGATGAAGTTTACGTTAAAAGTTAACGCGCATTGAATAGGACTATTAAATGTTAACTACACTGAATGTTTACTACACGATAGTTGGTATATTAGGTTTTTGTTTCTTCTTAACTAGCGAGAGTTCGCACTTTTGAACTCTTGTCTTCAACGTCTTAAGTAATTCTTGAAATAATATGAACAATATTTTTGAAACCTAGTCTTTTGTCACCAAAGTTCTTTAGGTATTGGTCAAAGTCATTTTTTCACACATTTTTTTTTAATTCTGTTAACGAAGTTATAAAGCTTCTAATTAGTACATACAGATATTTTATCACCATTGAAATAAAAAGACTGGCTAACAACACTGTTATTAGGTAGGAATAGATGTGTCGGTTGAACGCAGTCAACCCACGAATAGCTTTACCATAATAAATAATTATCGTCTAACATCGAAAACCTTGTAAGACCATTGTTAGCTAAAATACAACTTTATAATATGGTAGGATGGAAAATTTTTGCTCCTGAAACCGATCACAGATGCGTTGCCATCCCTAAAGACTACTATGACCATCTCAATCTTAATAGCTTCACATGTAATTCAGCCCTCATCTACACCTATAACCAAAACGTAAGAATTGCTTCACTCTAGAAATAGATACAACAGTGATACCGCCTCATTAAAACAGATAGGCTACGATTTTTCAATCACCTAACGCTATGGTACGCGCTTACGCTAACTCATTCCAAACATTAGCATACATCGAATTATCCGAACAAAGCTTTGTTGTCAGTCATTATTTGACTAAGCAACTATCTCCCCTATTTTGACCAACGCTAAACACATACGGGGTTGAGTAAATAAATGCAAAGGGTTGATACCGAGTAAGCGCATGATTAACTAGAAACATTAGAATTTGCATACCTTTGACGCTGACCGACCCCAGTATTTTAGCTGATATCAAAATGTATGCAAATTATGCCGGGGTAACATTTTATTACTGGAAGGAATTATATAAATTTAATTTAATATAGTGTAATGGTTTGATACTCTGTGCAGGGTTTGATTACGGAAATATGGGCATATGTTCCGGTCACGATGTGGAAGACACGATCTTTTGTTATATGTTACAGAATTCATTATGATTGTGACTAATTCTTCTTGAAGTTCGTCATCCACCCACTATTTTTCCACTGCTGAGATTGGATCTCCTCTCAGAATGAGAAAGCTAGGTCCAAATTGGTAGCCCTTACACACTTTTGCGATATTTTGTTAAAGAACTCTCAGTTGTTTATAAGATGTTCCCTCAGAATAATTTCCTTATACTTCCAATAATAATCACATTTTTCCCCTCTGTTTTTGTTATTCTTTCATTCCTCTTGGACCTTTTAAATCTTCGACGACCAATTTCTGTCCCAATGCTGGGCACTGGTCTCCTTTCAGAATGAGAAGAACTTGGCCATAGTAAACCGCGCTGGCCAAATGGCAAAATTTTAGATTTTTTTACCAAGTATTTATCTTTGTTTTTATTTGTTAGCAATAAGACTTATGCTATTTCTCTTTAGTCTCGATACTCCTCATTATATTGAAAAATGACAAAAGCCAGATTTTGGACTTTTTTTACATAGAATTCTTTTTACTACTAAATTATCTACCACTAAAATTCAGTAACCTCACAATTCCCTAGAACGTAAAATTGCAAAACGCAAAATACATAACAAGTAATCGGAATGAAAATAGAAACATTGGCCTGACGCAATATACGGCTTTGCTTCGATCTGTAAAATATTATTATCTCTTGGCTAGTTTTCAATAAGTCAATTACCACTTAAACCAATAGCTTTCTCTGTAAACAGGTATACTGTATTTCGAGTTGTATAGACCTAGTAAATTATTCTAAGTTACAGCCTTAGGGTTGTCACTTGTAATACAAGAATTGATTTATAGTTACAATTTTTATGATCTAGCTACAATTTTTATGATCCACTGTTGGTTATTTATCCACGGTATAACTTTGGCAGGCGTGGATCACACTTTCAAACTTTGCTTCTCCAATGTGGATTAGTGGATTTTATAACACGTTAAAGTATTCCCATTGTCATCAATAGTAACAAGTAGTTCTGAATTTTATGAGCGTCATGGATGATAAAATATACGCCGTAAATCATGGTGCCAGAACAAATGTAAAGCACTTCCACGAACTGACTTATTAAAACTGAAAAGCTTATGAATGGGACAGGTCAAATATATTGTAAAAAAATCAGTCTACATAATTACATAAACTGAATTCTTGAAGCATGATTAAAGGATGCTTCAAGTTGAAAGATCATCGGCAACTATACAGTTGTTTCAGATAATTTCGTTGTTGTGACAGATTATTAATCGCAACTTTTTAGTACAAATATTTTTTTTGTTAAGCCTAGCATTAGATATATAAGTTGGCAACCCTGCATCGATTACGAATGTCGCAAAAGGAACTTACAAAAGGCAGCTGCAAAAGAGCTTAATTCGTAGGGTTGCTACAAAGCAGCTTATATACAAGAAGATTAATGCCTTACATTATAAGTCATAAATGCAAGTACATGCCTTAAAGTTAGTGTTAACCTTAGTACGTCTATGGTTACTAGTCATATTGGACTCATAAAAAGACAAGCCCAGATGAGCGCCATTCTGATTATTGCGTTCTTAGGATGAAAAGCGATAAAATTTATACGACATTTTATTATGTGTCGTGTTTATGCATTATGTTTTACTAATGCCGTATAAGTTCAAGATTACTTCCAATATTCATAGGAGGTAAAACGCCTATGGTAAATGTAATTGTATGGTATGGTAAATGTAAAGGTAATGGTATGGTAAAATTTAAAATAGCCTGATCGTTGAAACTTGGCCGCTCGATCGACAGGTCCCAGACCTGATTTTTTAAACATATTTGTGTATTAGAAAATACTTAATTATAACTTTTTTTATTAAACTATAGTTATAAGTAAGATAAACAATGGCATTATCAAACCACATTGCTGTAACCCTAGACTTGGAATTATTTAAAGGTTGTAACCAACACTTACTTGGCAATAAACTCTCCACTCCACGTATTGTGACTTTTTCGCAGACACATGCTCGACCATATGTTAATTCAACATACACCTTGGAATTTTCATTTAACATTCTTTAATATAAAATATTACAAATAGCAAACTTAATACTTGCTTTTTGCATAAAATGTTCAATAATAATAATTATTGTTATTGTTATGTTTGATATTGGACAATTTACCTCAGAATATAATAATAATGGTAGGGTAAATAGCCCAATATTTAAAAATATCGTCTCGCTCATTTGACAATCATTACTGCGAGATAATTTTTCACATTCCCACAAATACCTATACACATATACTCATATGCACACATATACACATACGTAACTTTTTAAATGCGTAAATGTTCATAGACAATTTCTTGTTAAATTTACCTTAAATATCTCTCTTTATATTCAAGCTAACATTTTCGAAATCAATTGAAATGTTTAAACACATATAATGCAATAAATACGTAAATGAAATCCGTAGTGACAGACTTATTTGACGTTCTGTAGGATTTACTAAACTTCGAGTAACTTCGCTATGTTTATAGCGAGGATTAGTTACTTGTGTACCATAATGCTAATATTTTACGTGTTTAAAGTGCACTTTTTGTAGCTACTTTAGTTTCTAGACGCTTAAGCGCTTAGCTTTAGGTAAGGAATGATTTAATCCTCCCGTTATAAAAACCGCTCAAATAACATACGAGCGACAGTAAGGTAATACACCGCTTGTCGTTCGTGAAAACTGACGACTGTCGCAGTACATTACTGACCGTTGTCAATGAATATATACCGTCAGAGACCGCTGACGATAGCCGTCACTGCCATTGACAACCTCTGGTAACAGAATATTATCGACGACAACCATCAACGACCCCGTCGACTTTCACTACCAGTCATTAGTGTAGTACGATTTAATCCTCACGTTATAGGAAGGAAACATACTAGCGACAGTAAGCTAATGCACCGCTTGTCGTGCGTGAAAATTGACGACCGTTGTAGAATACTACTAGCGGCTGTCAATGAAGATCGTCGACGACTGCTGATGATTGGCGTCGGCTGACGCAGACTATCGTTGACAAGCGATGATAACAGTAGACAATTATTGGCGACGACCATCAGCGATCCCGTCGACTTTTATGGCCAAACATTAGTGAATGCTTGCGACAGCCGGCCACAGACAGCCGACGACAGCCAGCCGACGACAGTCGTCAGCGCAGGCTGTCGCTCGTGTATAACTCTGTCGCTCGCATGTTATATCCCTTAGTTACATTTACCTTTTTAATAATCTTTCATTCTTATAAAAGTTTTATAAAAATTATACTTTTGTGCCTAATTTTAAACTAAAAAATCTTGCTTATGCGTAGAATTCCCTTTGAAAAAGATTTATAAAGATGTCTACATCTGAAATCTAATTTCCATTTTTCTTGTCGATTGTACAAAATCTTTTCTACATTCCGAGAAATTATCCCTTTGTTCGGTACCTAACCAAATTATTCTTTCTTTTATTTCGTTATTTCCAGAAACATTTAAATCATGGAAAGCTTTTCGTAAATCATTAGATTTAGTATTAACTAATCAAGTTATTCCATATTCCTTTTCAAATCTTTAAAATCTAAATATTAGTTACGTATCCATTTATATTAAATGTTTCTTTAGTGGAATTTCTTATTCCATTTATGTTTTGGAAAGTGGTAGAACACTCTGTGGTTCGACGCCGGCGGTACCACCGCCACACCTATTTCTGTCTAATAAGAGCAGAATTAAGCGCTGATGTGTTCTAGTATGAAACCAATCCATTCAACCATTCCAACTTAGTCCTCAGGGGTAACGCCGCGTTTGTGGCCGATCTCGGGTAAAAATCTCATCTCATCTCTTACAGATTTCCATGTGCGGCAGGAGCCACTTACCATTAGGTGGACTGTATGGTCGTACCATACACTTATTATTGAAAAAAATAATAGTTTCCAAAATGTGAAAAGATTTTGATCTATTTCGTTAACGAGGCTAGAAACAATAGCTCTAAATTCTACGCAAAATGTGCACCCATGCGCATTCTAATTTGGCGCATGACTGAAAATTGGGTTGACTCCGCACTAATTCTGAACTGGGTGGACTAGATCGTTAGATTAGATTGTGACTGGAATCGTGGATATCTAGCTTTTAGGTTCACTAGGTAGGTAATAGATAAACTGAATTTCCGTCTGATTGCCTAAACCTAACCGTGTTATCGACTCGTCGATAACAACAGTTGAAAATGTTAAAACAATCATAAAATTGTAGAGCAAACATGAGTTATGTTTGTTTTTGTAGTATTTCAAACGTAAAGTCCAATTATTTATTTTATACATTTGAAAAAGAATTATCATGGGTTATTTACGACCATTCAGCGTGCACTGAAATTTATTTTATGATTATTGCTTTTACATACAGACATAGATATAAGAAGTTTAGTAGTTTACTAATGTTACAAACCCGCGTGGTTTGACTACGGCGGTATCACCGGCACACTTATTTCTGTCTAATAACAACAGTGTTAAGTGTTCTGGTTTGAAGGGAGTGGTAAAGGTAAAGGGAGTGGTAAAGGATACTTTTTCTAGGCATTCCAGTTTAGTCCGAGGTAGCGGCGCATCTGTAGCCGAACGCAGGTAGTGCTCATAACTCACTTGGGATTGATTACAGATGTCCATGGGTCGCAATAGCCACTTACTATACGTGGACTGCATACTCATTTACTACTTCTATAGTATAAAAAGTCTGTATCTTAAAAATCACAAATCAATACATTTTCGAAGTTGTGGTCAAAAAAAGGTCGCCCATTTCAATCCGCGCGCGCATAAATCAGCGAAAAACGAATTCCTTGCTTATCTGTACCACAAAAAAGTAAACAAAAAGCCTCACCATGGCATGAGGCATACGCCATGGTGTCACGTTTCTAAACTGCCATCTGGGTTGTCTCAAATCACATTTGCGTATTTTTTGTAATAGAAAAATGCCCCGGTTCGAGTCCGTGCAACGTAATTTTTAAGCTAGAGCCCTAGACGAGCAGGAATTGAAAGGTTTTTTTGATATTTCTTATATACTTCTTTGTATTTGCATTAAAGTCCTATTAATTTTGAGTCAACTGTTTTAAAATTAGTTCCGATAAACTAAAATTAATTTCCATTTTCTTAATATCTACGTTATATTACATACTATAACAAATGTCTCTTTAGGTATATAAAAATATTACAAATTTACATGAACATCACGTCGAAATCATCAAAGCCACTATTACGCTTGTAAACTAAACTAGAACTAAATGTATACATACATATTTACAGAACACTAGATTTAAAAGATTTAATGTAGAAAAAGTCTAACGACCATGAGGAATAAGCCTTCTTGGTTCGACATTACAATCATAATTATGTAGAGTTGATTATTGATGTCAATAGGCGATAGTAGCCATCGACCATCGAATGCATTACTACATCTATTATAAAAAAATAAACATAAAGTGAGCATCTGTGTTAATACATATTTGGACCATATCAAATCAATTTAAACTTCCCCTAAGGACACTTTTATAATGACCACGTGCCTTAATTAGATACAAATGCGCATTTTATTATTCAATCCTTGATTGATGAAGACATATTGCCGTATGGGGATTAATTCGCGTATTATCGTGCTCTTAAATTTATAAATATTTGGAGGCAAATTTTATTAAATTAAAATTTTAAGGAATCCTAATGTGATTTATTCTAATATGATTAGGTAACATTTTGTCTGTACCTAATAAGTTTTTTTACCTTTAAAATTTCAAAGATGTCTGTCTGCTAGTATTAATGATCACTTAAGCGATATAAATAATGATCACTTAGGCGGTGAAAGAAAGCATCGCGAGGAAAATTTTTAAGTATGAGAATTCCCAGTTAAAAATTTTAGGTACAAAGCTATCTATGTAAAGACTACCAATCCACTGTTGGCCAGCGCGGTGGACGTTGCCATAAACTCCCTATGACTCTGAGCGGAGACGCGTGCCCAGCAGTGGGACATTAATGTGGCGACGATGATACGACACACATTTTGAAAATTTTTATCGTGTCTGGGATTTTAACCCCAGATCTCTAGAATGAGACACGCTATTTCTGGTCACCAGACTACCTCCTAATTAAGTGACTTGTCCTAAATTCTTTTGTAGTTCTCAAATTACACCAATTTCACACCACACATCTGCACAAATACAGAATAAGGGACGCAGCGAATGAAAATGTGCAATAAAATAAATTTTTATTTGTTTTACATTGCTCCCTTCCATATGGGAGCGGACGAGACGTATAAATCCAATTAAGTACTTATGTAGAAACATGTCTCCCTTAATACCCTTACTAGTATCCCTTTTTATATAAATTAATTTAAAGGGTATAAATTCCAGACGAGAGTTATAGCCTAGTGGTTAAAACTCTGCCTCTCTATCCGGGGGTACAAGGTTCAACTCCCAGGCACGCAACTCTGGCTTTTCGATGTTATATGCTCAGAAATTAAGTCTCTATACGTGCTTCCAAAATACACATAAAATCTATACTAATATTAGAAAGTGGAAAGATTTGATTTTTTGTTTGTTTGTTTGAATTGAATAGGCTCCGAAACTACTGGACCGATTTGAAAAAT
>DWIJ01000648.1:0-10570 GCA_018248315.1 Chioides albofasciatus
TAGTGTGGGGCTGTGAGTGTAGACAGCGTTATTTATTTATATCTCTTCATGTATCATCACAGCGATGTCATCCTTCAAACATAAGGGTAACTTTGAGTTATTAAAGTTAGTCTTTTGTGCATAAAAACATTCAGGTTCTGTGTTAGTCCGCAAAAGTCATACTCATATTTTTAATTAACATTGTTTTCCGATATAACAGTGTTTTAACTCACGTCCTGATATTCAGTAGAACTAAAATTTTGCACACGTACACTTTTGGTTTGAATGAGAATGCTTGATTAGGTTACTGACGTCATTCCAAATCTAATATAGCGAAGTCCTTGGCGGGTCAATAATTTTTTATTCACCTTCATGAAGTGGGTATTAAATGAAAGGGGTTACGGAGAAGAATGCGAAAAACAATTGACGATACTATAAAGCTTGCTTCTAATAAATTTAGGGTTTCGTACGAAAAAAAAAGGGATCCTTATAGGACACTCGTGAGTTTATTCGTTCGTCTGTCGCAGACTATTTTCTCCGAAACTACTGGAACAAATGAGTTGAAATATGTTACTCATATACATTGCCGGGATAAGGGAGGGGCCTTATCCCAGTAACTACAGACACTTGAATTTTGAAAAAAAAGGAGAAAATTTTTCGATAAAATATATATTAAAGGAAAACCTATACAAAGTCTTGAATGGTCTTAAGTTAAAACGGTAGGCAATCCAACGAATTGGCAAGGTAGAGCGATCAGCAAGCGAACATTTTCAGTCTGTAAACTTATTTTCAGTTTGTAAAACAATTTATGGGACTTATAATTAACGTACGGAACCCCGCCGATGCGAGTTCAACTCATATTTGTCCAGTTTTTGCATATAAATATATTTGTATACTTACTTTTTATTCCGGAATTCTCACGAGAATATCACACTAAGTCACAGAGGCGTGACCGGATTTGGCTAGTACTTTATCAAAAATCATTATTCTCTAACGCCATCGAACGTAAAACTTTTTCGTTACACACTTGGGCTCTCATTTTGCAAGTTATCAGATTCAGGAGAAACTCGGGTGTATTAAGTTTTTAGATTAGCTGACATAGGAATTAGTGAGCCGAGCCAAGACTTGCGATTGCTAGGATTAAGTAAACTGGTTCTAGTTATTTTGCTCAGCGATTTCTTTTTATAAGGACTAGCGTTCTCCTGGGTGCCTTGTGTAAAATTGTCCCAATTTTAATAGGATAATGCATATTTCTACCCGACTTTAAGGAAAGTTCTTTCGTGACATTACAATTTTAAAATCAAAATGTCGTCTTTGCTTGATGAAAATAATTGAGCTACGTTTGTATATAATTGCGATAACCATTTGTTACACATTTTAATAAAAAAGTCAATCCTAGACAATCTTTCTTCTAGAAAGTTAACTTGACTGAATTATATACACATTAGTTACCTTTATGTGATTTATCATATAGGGTGTCATAAGGTAGATATTTCTCTGACGCATTCTAGCCTAGGTATTTAATTTTATCTCGGGTTGATTACAGCTGACGTTGATGGTCGGCAGTAGCCACTTACTATCTGATGAACTGCATGCTCATCTGGTACTCCTATAGTATAAAAAAGTGAAACTACTTTCATCAACGTAATAAGTTTGGAATCATTAAATATTTAATGCGCTTAATTTATGTTAGTTTTCTGTTTTTCGATCATGGGAAAGTCTATAGAGGGTTAATTTGTTTGTAATATTAACGATCAGGAAATACTCTCCGGCTGCCGGGCCATACATCTTTGATAGGAATCGACTCGACTTTCATAAAGGTCGTGGGTAACGTGCTGACGCGTTGTCTAGAAACTTTGTCTATTATTGTTTTGTGAATGCATAGGTGGCCACTTCTAGTTCGGACGTTTAGCTAAGCCGAATCCATTAGGCAATGGGATTAAACAAACAATCTATTGCAATCGACGTATTATCTAACTTAGTCGTGTAATCCTTATTTTGTCACCTGTCCCACAACAAAAGGCTTCACGTATGTAAATTTAGATATTGTACCGAGTTCGTTTGCCTCGCGATTTAAATGTGTCTAATGTTATGTAAATGTAACTTAGAATTCCAGTCAGGTTCTATTACAATTGTTTTATGACCTGAAAATGCATAACAATCGCGAAGATTTGTTAGTTTAAAGTCACGTTCTTCGCGTAAATACGTTGTTTTATTAAACTCAAGATATTTATGACTAATGCGTAATACAATTTGAAATCAGAATTTATTTAGTAGTCTATGAAAGTTAAATGAAATTTGATTAGGACCGATAGATTATATTTGTTACCATTTATGGAACATAAGGGCCGTGGGTAGGCTAATTCGGATCTCGGGGATATTCTTCTACTTTATTACTGTAGCGTAGTATAGATATGTTCTAACTTTAAAGTATTGTCTTCTGTAACGGTGATATTGACAAGAAGCATACGCCTAATCAGATCTACTAGAGAATCTACAATAACAACGTATCAAATCTCAAGTATAATTCCAATTCAATCTGGAGTTCATTACAAGTGATCATGAACGGCTTTGAGTACTAACCGTCAAGTGAAGTGCATGCTCGTTAACTACTTAATTCCATTCCAATTTATTCCTCAGGGATAACATAGCATGTGCAGAAGAATTTATTAATCAAAGTGACACTTTCCTTATACTTTACCCATTACAACCGAGCAGGTTTCATAATAATCCACCTCTCCCGATAAATATTATCGCGTGTCTAACTTGTGTAACACAGAAGCTGTTTTTAAATGTTTTGTGACAAATTTAATAATGAATCGTGTAGCTAATGGTTGATGAATTAATTAGAAAAGTAAATCCAATGTTTACGGTTAGTGGTGTCACAATATCGTCAAGGTTTCGAGTTCCGAATAGTTCGCGTGACTCCGTAATATAAAAGCTACATGATAGCTTTAATAGAACTATTTCGAAGTCTTTGTGAGAACGGTATCACCTTTGGTTATACAACTGCTAACGCAAGCAATTCCCGTTTCTATTGACAAAATCTTTTGGAAATGGGTTAGCAAATAAGCAAAAGAAATGAAAGGTTTCTACATTGTAGGTTAACGCAATTTGGAATCAATTACAGAAAAAATAAACTGGTCGTCTCTAAGCCGGTTAGGCGTTTTTACTATGCCATATAAACGATTTTGATTTTGGTACAGCAATTAAATAATTTAAGAATTATTTTCTTTAATTGACCCTCGTGGAGGTATGGTGACATTGAAAAGTTTTGTGTTTGATTCCCGTCAAAATAGAGAATAAAATAATGAATTGTGATTTTTGATTTCCGGTTTTAATATAAGGTGATGTAGGTGTTCGTTCATGTGTTTTTACGTTTATATGATACTTTCAATACAGATAATACTGATGTGACTAATGTGTGTGTTGGTCTTGAAGTTGGTTTTATGAACTGGACTAAAAATTTAAAAAGACGCTGAAGTCTTGCCCAAGGTAATATCGATTGATTTTTTTACTTCACGACCATTACGTATGATTTCCTATCTTCATGTGATTCTATTCTTATGATTTTCTATTGTGAGACTATTAGACAAGGATATATCATAGTGATTTATAGTAATTTTAATGCGTGTATTGACGAAGAAATTTGGTAACGCTCTCTGTGCTTATTGTTTCGATTATTTTTACTATGTGACACACACATGCAATTTTATAAGCAGGGCCATTGAAGTATTACATAATTTAAAATTTCGTACTACGATAGTAATACTTACTAAGTAACACTTACTATCGAAGTAACAACACGTATTTCACGTTCAGTACGGTAGTACCCACTCAATGGCAGCGAGTTGGCGAGACGCGTCTTCTGTGCCAATGACCTACAACAACTTTTTGTGGTTGTAACGGACCGACACACTTGATTTCTTATTGACATAAAAGTTAATGACGAGTTCCGATGCCAGCGACACTGTTTGGGTTGAATCTCTGCTACGTTTATAGCTGTTAATCTTCGCGATTTCTATACAAACGAAGTATATTTATTATTTAAGTCACCTCTGAAAAAGTCAAAATTAGACGGGTACTTTGATGTTTTGCTACGTTTTCATAGTAAGGCAAAGTAACTTACTAAACGCATATTATGTAAGAATGTGGTATTCATAACAAAGGAAACAGTTGTTAAAATTTTTGTCTGTCTGTCTGTTTTTTTGTTCCGGTTAATCTCAGACTTTGACCTTGTTGAGAGTTCCGCTGGTATTTAGATGTTATAAAGAATAACAGACCCTTTTTTATTTTTGAAAAAGAACTAAGATTTCGCGCAAAAAAGTACATAAAACCCATAAAATCTTCCGAGTTGACACATAAACGCGGTTGTATCCGCGAGGCACAGCTCGTCATCAATAAACCTGTTCGATTCAATTCTGCTACAGATACGATGTAAGATAATCTCAGATTAATAACTTTGATCCCGGTTTAATTAAGATTCATTATTATAATAAGACGACGGTAACGATGATCGATTTGGCGTTTTTTTCCAGGTTAAATCATTATTATAAAAGCTACGGCGTGGAGCGATTCCTGAATCAAATGGATCTCATCAATATTGTCCCCTACATATCGATTACTCCTATATATAGCTTTGAAATACAAAGTTTAATTTGTTAACAAGTATTTTCATCGTAGAATCATTCAAATCGATCATGATTTAAAATTCTCAACTAAGTACTGAAGTAACAATTTCATTAATATTAATAGAAATATCGTACTCGAAACAGAATCGCAAGCGAAACACTCGCCAACAGACGTTGATAAATTTTGTTTGCAGTTGATTATTTCTCCGTTCGCTGTCCAACTGTTATTTCTATGTCATCGAAGTTTGATGGGCTACAGAATTTCCATATCTTTGATCTATACGGCCAGTTATTTCCGTCTCCAATTGGTTGGCTGTCATTTTCGGATTTAATTACAGGTTGTTATGGCGATCGAGTTGATGATTGAAGCAATTTGTGTGCAATCGTGTCTCAGGCGGGCCACTATTACTAGTATACTGTTAGTAAAATAGTTTTATTATACCATTAGGTATACAGTCAGGAAGATCAGAATAATAGGGCTTAGAAGAAGAGTGTTAATGTTGGTTTTAACTGTATATTTTATGTTTTCTTGTAAAACCGTTATCAGTGTCGGAGTTTTCAGGGCACTATTTTTGGTCCAGTTTACTTCCTTCTCGATTTATTAGCAGCAATATTACTAAACAAATCTCGTTAGGATCTCTGATCATAGATACTATTATGCTAGTAATTAGCTTCCTGTAACAGTTCACAATTGTTCTCCAATTACTTATCAGTGCGCTGTTATCATTGAGGCAAATATAGGCCATATTTCATTTCCTTAACTCCCAATATTTAGCGGGGTACCTAGCCGTCTGTACGGCATTTTCGGTCAGAGAAATGGTTATTGTGTTGAGAGCTGGAGATATTTATCGTAGTTCGTGGTACGATTTTCACTGCTGTCTCAATGTATAATTAAACGGCTAGATTTGCTTGCGTAGTTAGGAAACCCGACCACGACACGGCGTTTGTTTCTAAAGGTCTTAAACTCCGGCGGTAATCCAATTAAAACCACGTTTTATGTTGGAGTCATTGAGATCGGTTACACGTGATGCTAAATCTTGTTTGAAGTAGCGATTGAACAAATAGGGTCCTATTACAAAAGAATAGGAGCCAGTTTTTTATTTAATGATCGGGTAAGTGATAACGGAGCCCTGTGAGAAAGAAACGCTCTGAAAACGACGGTTTCGTTCTCTTACGGATGCAAGCCCTTCTGCGTGCGAACCTACTATTTACATGACAATTTAAACCGCAAGCAACTGCTACTGGTCTATTAGTTTTTACGATTATTCGCTTTTAAAATGTGTTATTTCACTATAAACTTTATCACAGCATGGTATGCATTTATCATTTGATAACTATTATCAAAACTGTTCTTAGATATAGCTATATGAATCAATTTGCAGGTTGGATTAGCCTGAGTCTAAATGCTTAAATAAAACTACATATAAATGCATGCTTCTTATGACTGGTATTATGTGTTATATTTAAAAATGCATTACTGATTACATTACAAATTCATCATGCAAGCATCATTGGTACCATTACAATTAATCTTCAAACAACATTAACATATCATCTTTTCCGGTAATGGTATGTCATTACCGTTTACTTTTACATAATGCCTTACTTCGCTGACCCCACGAAACTAAATACCACATTACACGTTCTTACAAAATAATGATTGGGAGTCTCTAAGCAATAAATGATAAAGATTAATTTTAAGTGCAATTCGTTAAGCACACGGTAGATTTATTTTTGCATATAGTCCCTGTCAGCTTGGAGTCGTCTGTCATTCACGTAGAACAAATTTATGTTTTCAATGCGTGATTGTGAAACTGTAATTATCATTTGTAACAGGTTGCCTTCGATGATCTTTCCACCTTTTAGCTTTCTATAATTGAACTTGTAATGGACGTTAGTGTACAGTATTTATTTACGTTCATGGTAATGATCGATTGGTTTGTTTTTAAGAGCTGCTTGCATGGGGAACAAAATGACCTTAATTTTGGCTACTAATAATAGGATGCTTTTCGAAGTAAAAGTTAAGTTGAATAGCGATATCCTTGAGAACAAATTAAATTATGAGATCGAACCTACGGGTATCGGACAAGTTGATTGCAATTTGTACGATGCAGATTAAATCGTAGGTGTGCAATAACGGTTAGGTGGCCAGCTTGAGGCTTAGCATCATTATGATTTTAATAACGAAATCACGATCGTGGGAGAACATTTAGACATCTGGAGGGAAATAGCACGAGCGCCAATTCGCTAAAACATTCATTTAATCCGTTGTTCTAACTTCTCATTTTTATTGGATTTCTTGATTAGTGACTCAAGAAAAAATAAAAAGAAATTTATTAGTTGACTCACTGACCTTTTACTGTTTTTGGTGACATGAAGAAATTATGATTACAAATAACGATTACATTATCCAATTGTATAATATTTAATATGGAATTTAGAAAGTTTATGTTTAGAGCCGTTTGCAAAACAATGACAGTTAAAATCATTGATGAAGAATCGTCATGTTATGTAACAATATATTAACTACCTAAATTACTTACGATCAATTACAATCAAAAGAAATATTTACTTTTCCATTATAAATTACGAATTTTATTTTTGAAATCTTCATAAGTCAAATTCCGAGTATTACTATTGCCTTTCCGAGGATTACCGCAAGAGAATATCGTACTGATGGCTCCGAGGGAACGAACTGTGCCACGGCACTCATGACTTTAATTTAGCGAAATTACTTGAAAACCACTAAACATTCGTTCAGCTGTTCCGCATACGATTGTTTACACTAGCTTGCGTTAGTCACGTAGTTGAGAATGCTAAGATCACGAATCCACGATCGAGATTCTCGTCTCGAGGCAAATTTGCCAGTTTTGGTTTTCTGGGCTTTGAAGGTTAATTAACAAAAAGTTTGGCAGGCCAAGTTTACATCCTGGATTTTTTATGATGACTTCATGTTTCCACGATTTTTGACATGTCGCATTAGTTTGTTATATTGTCTCTTTTTATGGTAATGAAATATTAAATTATCATCATAGGATAACATCAGAGCTTTTACGATAAGATGTAAGCCTTTCAAATGTTATTAACTTGTTTAAATTGACTGTCGCCTTTTTTGTTTAATTCAATGGCATCACCCGCCCACTACGCAAACCATTAATTGAAACATACAATGCGACGTCAATTTTAAATTCAAGGAAGTTAACGGCATTATTACGCAAAGTTAATGGCACAATATTATATAGCTATCTCCGTTACGTTGTCCATTCAAGCTACAAGCACACGAAGCTTTCCAATTACGCGATGTCGTGCGTCGGCGTGGACGTGACCGGCAGAATCAAAAACATTACCTCAAAACGCACTACGTAGTCCTTTTGCAAGTCAAGTGCCATCAAGCAATCGAGAAAAAGACGCATATAGACCGGCAAAAGTGTTTTGCGTCGCCGCAGATTGCATCTGAGCTATTACTCAGTATTATTACAAACCGCGAAAGGAAACGTCATGACGCAAAAAGTCATTCGTCTTCCGAACGTAATCTGCTGAATGCACTCCACTCAGGATCAAATGCTTTCTGATTTATGTATTTCAATCGTCCTACAATCCCACGTGGAAGGCGCATCTTTGTTCCCATTAATCTATTCAATATTTCACATATGGTAGGGAAGCGATTACGGAACAGTTTATAGAACACTGGCGATATTGCTATAATAAATATAAAGGATTCCGCTGTATTTTACGTCGGATCACTGCTTTGAATAGACGCAATTGCTTACGTGGAGGCATCTGATAGATAAGATGGAGATAAAGGTCTAAATGAAGTACTCGATGAGTCACTCTTGCTCCGTCTTAGAGCGGACAATCACATTTAGGTTACACGACGGTCGACGCTTATAAAAAAAGAAAAACACTTGTCTCGTATAGGAACAAGCTGCCTTATAGAACAGGATGAGTTGACACAAGTATGTCGGGCCACGACATTCTATGTGATTCTGATCCGGATTTAATAAAAAGAGGCACGCAGTGATGCATCACTGGTTACTGCGGTTACTTATGAAATTTAATTTTCTCGGCAGATTTATCTCTTAATCCCATTGTACGTAAAATGACTTGTTATGTACGGCGTGGGTCTTATTTTCGTAATTGCTGTTGTTCTGTGAATTGTAATTTCATAAGACAAGCGTTATTTCTCACTTCATTAATGGTTCGGTTTGGAATTCCACAAATGGAATTGTTAATTGTTAATCTTTAGAATCTAAGCAAAGGTAAGATAAAATAATTCCTCATTCTTAAGGTATTGTTTTCTTATGCTACAAGAAGTCTGAGATGATACATATCACCATTAATATAAGCAAGACTTTCGTAATTGGCGTTTTATGTATGTCTAAGTTTTGTTTTTGGGATAAGATACTCATGCGGTCAACTGCCTGTGTGTAGCATTAAAACTGAAATGCTATACAAATTTATTTTTTGTTTCATATACAATATTGCAAACTATCTCCTGTTATTTAAATGTCTACTATTTTTCAAATACAGACACTATTTTACCGAATTGAAATGGATGAAATATCAAATTCGATCGCCAATTTAGAGATTCATTGCATGTCTTCAGAATAATTGTCATTTCTCTTTCTATTATTCTAATATCGTTATTATTTTGTCGTATATAAAATACTTTTGATGTATCAACAATGTATTAAAACTAAGCCATTGTGTTCATTGTCTGCAGATAGGAAGATGAAGTCGAGATTATGAGGACGGCAAACAACTTTCAGGTGAGTCCGGAATGTAAAGCAACTTGTACAAACATGTCGTTATGAGCACATAATGGTATAATCGGCAATATCTATGTATATGGAGCGCCTGTTGAGTAAACGGAGGGTGTGGCGACGATTTCTAAGCCCAAGGAATTAGTTCACAACCCACGCGTCTTTACAGAATACAATAATTAACTTATTGTGACACTTGACGATGATTTAGAATTCCACGTTCCGTTTGATGATGTTTTACGATCGACGAGTAACGGGAAGTAAGTTGAGCGAGGGAATAGTAAAGAGATGATAAAGTTAGATGATAAGGAGTCACCGATAAATGGCAACTGCCTAATAATAAGTATGTGGTTTTATGTTGAAAGTAGCAAATAAGCTTGTGCATCTAATATTTAGTAGTCACTGCATCTATTGTTATCTGTAATGGCTTCAATTTGTAGATGTGTCCTACTTGAAGTCGAGGACAGAATCTTTGCTTTCCCTGAGGACTTTATACGGCGGTAATTGTATTGATGTTGTCGCAGTTCTAAAATTTATAAGCTGAAAATGATCTAGATAACAGTAATAGCATTCTCGTTGAAAATGAGACGAGACCTTAGATACAAAAACGATCGCTAGCTTGTTCGCTTCAAGTCCGAGAAAGGTACAAGTGAACACAACAACGGTACAAGCTTTTGTTGTGCTCAACTAAAATCTATTTCTATTGCAAGGTGCCCGACCATTCGGGTTTGTACCATATGACAAAGAGCCCACCTTTAAGTTTATCAGTGAAAATTATGTCTCCGATTTACGTCCTGGCAACGTTTTGAAATATTCGCGCTTGAATTCACAATTTATCGCCTATTCATTTTTGTTGAGCTAGCGCAATTCTTCGGAACACTAAATCTCATTGAGTGCAAGTTTCATAACACGCTTTCCTTATTTAAGAAAGGGATACAGAAGTGTTTCGTAGTAAACCGCATCTTTGATTTTTATTGCTTTAATTCGTTACATTAACACTAGTAAGCAGTTCTTACGTTGCTATTGCAATCTTTAGACGGTCATTGCTTAACTTTAATATGAACTAGCAGTACCCGCGGCTTCGCTCGCGTTGAAAAGAATTAACATCACATAATTTTATTATAATAATTCTTACCTTTAACAATTATAACGATAAAGTAGGATTACTACTTAGGCCATTATAAAATATTTTTTTTA
>DWIJ01000649.1:0-10567 GCA_018248315.1 Chioides albofasciatus
CTTGTCTTCTTTCTGTGGATTTAGTAACATAAAGGGTAGATGGGCACAGACTGGTATATTTACAACGAATAGTCTTTAAAGTTAGTTATGTAAAATATTATACCTATGTTACACAGTAATCATAATTTATTATCTTTTCTATCTGCGTATTAATAATGAGATAGATACGGAATTTAAACCTTACCTAAAGCACTGGTTCGACACTACCTATCAATTAATTGGTTTCGTAAACTTTACGGAAAATTCCCAATAGTTCCGAAATTGAACAAATAAATTCTAAAAATATTTTCGTATATTACGAAATATTACGTTAGGAATTACGGGAATAATAATAGGAATAATAGGATTGTAAGTAGGCATAATCCCGGTGCTTGAGCCATGGAGCTCGAAATCCTTACAATAACGGAACGTGCGCGCGTGAATAGACTCGAGTATGCTCGAGAGATACAGCCTCCATTGATAGCTAAGATAGCCGTATCCCGGCTAAGTACAGGTGCGAAAAGGCGCTGGGATAAAAGAAAATGAAAAATTTGCTCCTTGAGAATGATGCCTTGCTTACTTTTGAAGATAGTGGCTTAATAAGTCAGTAGGTATAGCGTTATGTGTGGTTATGTCAAGCAGAATTTTGAATAGATTTTCTCTAATGAAAAATCGATTAATTATATTACAGAAATTGAAGACGTTTAACTTCATTGTGAGTTCTGCTTTTACTAAGTCGCTATAAATGGATCATTCGTCAAAAACCCTTAAATTCGTATGGTTTATTTTCATTATCGTCAAGTAGTAATGTATGTATGTAAACATGTATTATTAATTTCAATATATCAAATAATATAATGCAAATATTCAATCTTTTTTTGTTCGTTATTGACAGTAATTGATCACACTATGTAAAACTATCACAAATCTAAAATGTTTAATTAAAATTTATGTATAAGTACTAGAGTTTTCAAATTTTGATCTTTGGTAGATAAACATAAAGATTGAATTTTTCCTTTTAAATAAGGGGCTTAATTCTACAACTGGATTTAAAAGCTCTTACATATATTCCTTAAAAATGCATATCCTTCCAACAAGTACAAAAAGACGGGATGTTGACGTTAAGCCGAGACATACAGAAAATGAAAAACATTGCTTCACGAAAAGCCTGTCTTACTTTAAGCTAGTGCATACCTTTGTTTTAGGAATGTAATGTTGCAAAGGAATCTTGAATTAAATGGTGTTACCGAGTTCAAGACAGCCTCTTTTTATGCTTTCAAAGCTAGAAAGACGTTTTCAGTACTCACCCTATAGGTATTATGTTAAATTGCAAATGCTGCTCACAAACATCGGTAATCGATTAAAAATAGGAAAGGTGTTCAAAGTGAGGTTTGTCACAAATGTGTGCTCATTGGTGGCTACCGATGGTTGTGGTATCGTATTGACCTATCACCTAAAATTAGATGGGCTGTATGCACTTTTCGGCATTTAGATTAAAAAAGTATATATCGTCCAAGTTCTGTATCTGACCAAACTAACTCAGCTACAATACCAAGGAATTTCAAAAACTTTGTCAGAAATACGAGTAAAAATTGCAGTTCTAATAACTCGTTTACCCGACACATATATCATACTCAGAAGACTTAACTAACTGTAACTGCGGTCATTAAGAAGTTGCCCGTAAAATGGAAGTCTAAAGTAAAGAAAACAAGTGCAATACTGAGAATGAGTAGCTCATCACGTACTAGGTAGTTCATCATGTAGCTCTAAATAAAGTATATGAAAGCTAATAAAGGAATAAAGAATGGTAAAGGAAGATGGTAGAACCTTTGTGATTCGACTCAGAAGGCATCGCTATACCTACACATTTTTGCGTTATGCAGAGTTAAATTCTTCCATGTGCTTAGTTAAAGGATAGGTGAAGGTTATCAATGGCGTCCCACTTTAGTCCTCAGAGTAGCAACTGATGAAAAACTAATTTTAATGCGTGTGTTTTTAATTGCGTGTTTTAGTTTTATATCTTTTTAAGTTTAGTTCAACGTTATTGCGCACATCCTTGAATTTGGTGGATACACAGCCATGCGTCTAGATAGGTACATAATAAAAATGTCAGTGTATTTTTAATTTGTAAACACCGAAGTAGCGCTTCATTATTTTCAATAATCCGTGCGTTGTTTGTAGTGTAAAACAAACAATGTACACAGAGTTTACAAATACAATAAATACTTCCATGTTTTATTTATCACATAGGTATTATGTTATTCTTAAATATTTGGTTTAAAAATTAAATGAGCTGGTTCATAGTTCTTTTGTAATTATTCTCGAATTGCAATTTTTACAAAAAGATGAAAGTTAAACTGAAATTCCCCGTTTCGTGTTACAGTTTCTATTGAAATTAAATATAATATGTTAGTTGAAATGTTATATTGTTTTCTAAGCAAAATTTTCTTTGCAGGATGTAGCGGTCAAACTCTGAGGATATTTCCTGTGCAGAAGCAACAGACGGTGCCGGTGGGCAAGTCTGTGGTGCTGACGTGCCAAGCTGACGCTCCGGACCCGGCGCTCGTCACGCAGCCGCAGTGGAAGGACCCTAAGGGGCTCGTTATCAACGAGGCGGCGTAAGTTTCCGTTAGAAAGCTTTAGTAACAGAAGGTGTCTGTGGAAGTCTACAGCCATAATGTGCATTTTCTAGTCCAATCGCTTGACGAAATATTTTATATTGGAAACAACAATGTACATAGTATCCAGCTCCCATAAAGGGTCACTTTTCGTGAATATGTACTATTTTAGAAGGTAGTTAAATATTTAGAACATCGTTTATAAGTTATATTAAGTTTCTAGTTCATACCGCAAAAAATATTCACAGATTTGAATTTTCCTTAATAATAACGCTATTAGATTATTTAGAAATAAAAATTATGACTTCTAACGCTTATTTATTCTGAAAGTGATCTTTTAGAAAAAGGTTATAATACAGCATTGAAAAATGAAAATTATACTAGCATACTGAAATATTTTCATCGTAAAATTTCGTCAATATTAACATAAGACGTCGTTTCCAGCGCTGGTACCAGACCAGAAATTTACACGGAGTCGATGCCAGCCAAGCAACAACAACTGCTCTACATATCGTCCATCACCCGCGCTATGGCAGGCAATTACACTTGCGTCGCTACCTACACCAACATGCCTCTTAGCGCTAGCGTGGTTCTCGATACGTTCGGTAAGTTTTATGTTATTAATGTTATTGTATGAAAGTGGTTCATACAATAACATAATACTGGGTCCTCAATCTTAGACTCTTAAATCGGTAACACTTGGAATGGAGTCTCAATTTAAGGCAGTCGTCGAAAACACTTGGCTAGTGTGATAGGTGTCTTAAAGTGATTTCTGTTTACTTTGAGAGACCCTTGATCAACAGTGGAAAAATAATAAAGTTATGATAATGAATAAAAGTAAAAATTTTGGTATGGCTATTATATCTAAATATACAAAGAAATTTTAGTATTCTTAACAACTTAAAACGAAAACAACGATCTCATACGTAACAATTTTATGGTTGCTTCAGTGTTAGCACAACTTGATAATAAGTTATCTAATACGTACCTTATTCTTTTTAGTTGCGATTACCTGGATAAATGCCAATGAAAATCAATATGCGACTAAAGGTAAAGATTTCAAAGTGATGTGTGAAGTGACCGCCGAACCAGCGCCTTCTGTTGATTGGTTTAAAGAAGGAACACCAGTGAGTATATCAATAATTTCGGAAATTATAAATGGAATTCTTTTATTACCAAGACTACTCTTGATGACAAAATCATGATGATCAATACTATAAGCATATAATTACTTTAAGTCACATTCGAAAATAAGTTCACCAAAGATTTAAATAGATCAAATAAACAATGAATGAGTGTTTCACTTAAATTACTTTGTTATTTCAATAGATTTATCCCTATCTCATCTATCCTTGTCGTAGTTGTTGAAATACTTGAGTGTTATTAATTTGGCATTTAGTTATTATTATCCAATCCACATCTTCTTTAGTAAGCGTAAGTAACTTTTATATTAATTAAATTGTTGCGTTGTAGATTATGACCGGCGACAGATACGTAATTCACACAAACGGATTAATGATCAAAAATGTTGAAGAAAGTGACGATGGAACTTACACTTGCCGAGCTGTTGTGATTCAAACTGGAGAATTAGTTGAAAGGAATATCAAAGTAGAGGTAAGGATTTATGAAACACTTGGTAATATCAAACTTTAATAATGCAAGATTGTGTATAACTTTGTGATTATCGCACGATGTTTTAGGTATACACCGCTCCGGAAATGGAGGAACGTGAACCAAGAGTTGTAATTAAAGAAGGGGAAGTAGCTGCAATTACTTGTAAAGCCAGGGGCAAGCCTCCTCCGACTTACTCGTGGATTAAAGCGTCTACTCGCGAGGTATGTACAAACATGATAACGCTTTGAAGGAAACATTGAAAGTAACTTTTCCCTAATCTGGGATTTAAAATTTGATTTGTGTTCACATATTTATGTTTGTTTCAGAATTTAGCGACTACTTCCCGATTCAGTGTGAATGAGAATAAAGGTATTCTAACGTTTGAAAGAGTTGAAGCAGGTGATTATGGGAAGTACATTTGTAGTGCGGTAAATCAGGCAGGGCATAACGAGACAGAAATAGAAGTGGAAGTCCTTGTGCCGCCTAGAATATTTGAACTCTTCAACGCTACTACTCCTGAGAATACTGAAGGTAGACTTGAGTGCAAAGCTACTGGACGTCCTGCGCCGACTATAAGCTTTAGGAAACTGAGCAATAGTGATCGTTTTGTTATCGGAGGAAATGATAATGGAAGGTAAGTGACATCATAATGAAATTTATTACTAATCAGCAACAACAACAAGTTGCATAAATCTAAGAGACTGTATTTCAATTTAAATTAAAGCACTCCAAGTATCAAAGCGTTGTTAAAAAATACCAAATCCAAATTAAACGATACCACTTTTAGTAAATAAATCACTTTGTGATGTATTTTTTCGTGCTTTTTTATTTATTGCAATATTAATGTTGTGTAACTAATGAATATTTCATCAGGATTAACGTCGAAACCAGCAGCCGTCAAACCGGCGATCAAATGCAGTCTAGTGGTGTTATAACTATTTCCAAGTTGAATAGAACCGATGATGGCTTATATGAGTGCGTCGCTGAGAATGAAGGTAATTATAAAAGTCACGTGAAATTAGTTTAGCACCTTTCATTTCTATATAAAATATTTTACGTGTAAACCCTTAGCACTTTTTTACCCTAACAATTTGATTACTTTATAGGTGGTGAAGCCAGGAAGAATGGTCACTTGACTGTTCAATTTAGGCCATCATTCGAACATATGACTAATGTACCAATTTGGAGCTGGAACGCCCAACCAGTCAACATTAGCTGCATCGCTGAAAGTATTCCTAATGCCACCATTAAGTGGAGGTTTGTATTATAGTGTATCTCTATAGTGTTCAACGTTAATAGATATTGAAAGTATTTTTAATTTGTGACCTATATTCTTAGGTTCCGTGATGCTGATCTGGTAGAGTCGCCTCATGTCAGGATATACGGATCAGGACCCATTAGCTACGTCACTATCACACCCGTTGATGCTAGCCTCTATGGTATCTACAAATGTATCGCGACAAACATGCTTGGTGAAGCCGAGCATATCATTCAACTGAGAGAAGCGTTCCCTCCCGGCCCTATTGTACAAGTAAGCCCCTTTTGTACGAAAAGTATTTTAAACTGAAAACTTCTATAATCGCATTAATTGACTTTTGGTCGTGCTATATCTTCTAATCACCGGAATTTGGGTGACAGAAGTCAGTAAGTTTTTATGAGCATGTTTACAGTAAATATAGCTATGGGTAATTATAACATATTCATAATTATACACCAGGCTATCCATAGATGTTAAAAATCGGATCAATATCAAAGTTTTAATTTTGGAGTAAAAAACTCCATTTTAGATGTTACAATTTATTTAAAAATAGGAATACTGAAGATTTAAGTTACATCTTCTATGGGCAGTCCCCATAACCTTTTTTCTTTATAACTTTATCAGCGTAAGGAAAATAATTGACAATGTTCGCACTCAGTAGTTAGATAAATATTTATTTCGTTATGTGACACTTTCAGGCGAGGCAAGAAACAATAACTGCGACCTCGGTGTCATTCAATATCATCGGCCCCGCTGAAGACATGGGTCCTCCGATATTGGCTTATACGACACAATACAAGGAAAATGGAAATTTCGATTGGAATCTCGCGATGAACAGAACGTGGTCTGTCAATTCCCCTTACATTATCGAAAATTTGAGGCCCATGTTTACGTACGATTTTAGATTTGCAGCTGTGAACCAAGTTGGAGCTGGTGCTTGGGGTGCTCCGTTGACAGTTATTATGCCCAGGAGGTAAACAAATCGCAATTATCTATCTAATTTTCTTATTCGAAATGAATGTTGCTGTAACCATAACCCATTTGCATAGGTCACCCCCAGAGCAACCTAAATGGAGAGAAGCAATTAGTTCCGAATCGCTCATTCATGGAAAATATGCAGATAAGTTTGAGCTACAATGGAAAGTGCCGGCTCACAATGGCGAACCCATTGATATGTATGAAATCAGCTACTGCCCAGTAAGTTCATCTTTGATACACTTTATAGATTGTAACAAATTTTCTGAAGCATGTTACGAAGAATATATTTATGTAACATAACTATATGACATTTTTTTCATCAGGTGCTTAAAGTCAGTGGAGAATGGCGTGTATCAGCTGAATCTGACTGTGTGATTGAAGAGCTAAAATCTTTTGAGGCCATTAATTATGAAGTACGAGGCCTTCATCCTGATACTCGTTATCGTATGCACGTCCGGGCTCACAATATCCTCGGATTCTCATTGCCAGCTCAGCTCTATGTCCAGACCGCTCTTGGTGAGTACAATCAGGATAGAAATGAAGCTCCTCTTCGAACTGGCTTCTACGACGTTTTCACTGACACCGAATCAACACCATACTCCTCGGCGACAGTTGCCACATCTAGTTTCATTATTTCGTTTTTCATCTACATTCATATCTTTTTGTTTCACTTGTGATTTTGTGACGCCCAGTTTATGCTTTGGTTTTGTATGATTTTTTTTTTCACTTTATTGTGCGAATTGTAAATGTAGCAAATTTTTACTGCTGTTTTAGTTTATATTGTGTTAAAGTACAATATTCTGTAATTTTGTATGATTTTGACATTTTATTTTTATGATTTTTTTTGTCATGTTCCTCACAATTATGTCTATTATATACGCTCATAATCACGACTCTTCTACCCATAATGAAATCTTGCCTCAATATAAAACATTCAGATCATATATCATTTGTTTAATAACAAATACTTATTATATTGCAAAAAGTTAAAGACGTTCAAATATTCAGGGTGTAGAAGTAACAATTAAAAACTTGAGCTGAGCATGACACAAAAGGCTCTGTAGTTCAAACTTAGTAATAATTAAGTTTATGATAGTTTAAATGATAGATATAACAGAGTGATCAAGATATTTATAAGAGTGTGTTATCTGTTTAAAGCATTGTTTTGTTATTTTGTGCATGAGTTTTCACGTGCTTGACTATAATTTGAAGTGCTGTCAACATCATTTTACTTTCCGAAACCATTATTTTAAGTTGGTGTTATTTTAACAGTGGTAAGTTTAATTGTATTTCTATTATTTTCTTTTAATTTTATTCGTGCGTAGGTAGAGTGCTCCCTTCATATTGTACTATAAGTATTTATCCTAACGAATATTTTCTAGGTAACCCAAACGGAAGTCCAAGCCTTTTTCAATGGTCTCACACTAAAATGGATGTCATTGCTACAATAATAATAATATACTTCTCGCTATAAACAACATAATTATGTAATACAGTAAAACGTTTTTAAAATAATTAAGTCCAAAGACGACTGTTATTTAGGAAATGCGTTTTGTGATAAATCAATTTGTTATGTGTAAATAAGTGTAGTTCTCGATTATGTTTAAAACAAAGTCATCATTAAATGATATATATCTTTATTATTAAATACGATCATTTCATGATATCATTCGGTTTATCTTCAAGGGTAGATATTTCCTTTAGTGTACATTAAATTAAAGACTTTATAATGTTGCAATTTTAAATTTGAAACTAAGTAGATAGTTAATCGGCAAATAAATTGTCACTGCCAAAATGTAAAATTACATTTTGTGTTAGTATAGGCTATGATAACGTTTCTAGTAAATTAGAGAATAGGTGGTTTCCTAAGATACTTTAAGACGATTGTGTACGAATTTTCGATGACTATTTTATTCGTTTTAATTATGTGTAACTAATATAGAATATTGAGAGAAAATCGTCCAAGTGAATGATTGTGAAACAGTGAAGATAGGATAACACGGAGGCAAGTTAGAATATAAGTTAATGTAGTTAGGTAAAAGATCAAAGCGAAGCGGGAAGATGGAATTGTGATCTATCAGGCAGAAAATGACCAATGTGAAAAAATAATAAATGTTTTGAAAATTTACGACGTTATTTGTAATTTTACTCCAAAGTAAACAAAATGACTGAAGTTGTTTGTGGTAACTCGATACAATAACAAGTAATGATTTAAAGAAATGTAAATACTTAAATTATACTTCATTCATTTTGTTTGAAATGAAAATCTTTAAAGAACAACCTTGTTATGTAAATATCCTTTGCCACAAAACCTATCCTTGAATAAAAATAATCTAAATGTAAATCCATAAAGAAAGCTGTCAAGATGCTTATCAAGAGATCCAAAAGTCCTTTTGAATGTCGATCTTAGGCAAGTGTGTTTGTGTCGCCCTGACTGAAATTTGGGTAAATATATTTTGTATTAATAATATTTTGTTAAATAGTTCATAAACCTGCTATTTCCTTTGGAATGAACTAATTACTCTTTTGCATGTCCTCTTAATGCTGGATTGTGTTACACTGTCCTACAACCAGATGTGAATCCAAATCTGCCACGAGCATGGTCAATAACTAATAAGCCCGTTTCTAGGTTTCATAATATGGTTACAGTTTTCTTAGCCTTGTCATATTAGGTGACAATAATTATTTTGGGTCTTACAGGAACATTATTACCACATTTAATTAATTCTAGCATGAATATAGTAGCCCTTAAACCTACCAACTTATTTACCTATTATATTATGTTTTTAGAAATATTAGTAGGTGTTATTCATATTATAACTACCTTTCATCTCCCATTTGTTCTATAGAAAGTAGTCTTCAAATAAATTGTTCATTAGTGTAATACGCATTTGTTGTTTGAAATTATTATATCTCTTTTTAAGAGTAACACAATTAATGAAAATATCAATCAATATTTTAAATTTCAAACTGCAAATGTACTTTAGAACTTTTTTATATGTAGAGAAGTTGTAGGGATAGAATAGATTACAACTAAGGTGATGGTTATTAGACGTTCGTCAGATTTTATATGTAATCGAACCTTTTAATATGTATTCGTATTTAAAATTATTATTAGAACTCAACATTGCTTATCATGAATAAAGTTTTGTCATGGGGTTTGAACTTTTATGTTGCGTAAATCGAGTATATTTGGAATGTTTGCATCTTGACAACTTTTCTTTCCTGAATTCACTATTAATAATAAGGCTCTTGTTTGTGCATCATAAACTTCTGCTGCTGTCATATCGTCATTATCATTTCTTTCAAACCCCATTTCATTCTGATGGAGAGCTTTCTACAATATTGTGTTGAATCAAATTATCGTATTGTAACCATCGATAATACGGAATATTACTTTCGGTGATTGGGTGCACGTTTTCTTGAATTGAAAGCACTCCTATTTCACCAAATTGATTGTAATGAATGTTCTCAATTACTTATATGTAACTTAAGAATGATTTGTCCTCTGCACAAGCGCCATGAATGCATTTGTTACAATCACTATCATGTCACATAACATTTTGGCTTCTATGACATGATGCATTAAACTAACAAAATCAAGAGCAGTAAACAGTGATCGCGACTTCTCATTACTATTTCAATATTTTAATCAATCATGTAAAGTAGTTTTTATTCCGTCTACTGCTCTTACATCAGCACCTTTTTTTTTACGAATGCCTTTAATATTTTTATTTCAACAGGTGTGGAGAGATCTGGATTTGCACCACCACAAGTTCTTTCAAGTGGAGCAATTATTGGAGTAGCATTGGCTGGGGTATTCATCTGTCTCATAATAGTAGATCTTCTACTATTCTGCTTCAGAAGGCAGGGAGTCATTGCTACCATTTGTGGTAAACGCGCAAAGAAACACAAGGACGACGAAGCTAAACTTGGAAGGTATTTATTGTTTTTCTACATCTCTTAAAACATTAAAATCATTATCGTTTAAACAAAACTCATAATACTGTTATTTATCTATATGTGACCATATATCGTATTAAATGCCAGGCAGTGGAAGCTTAGTAGTAAGTTCCGTTTTCCTTTGCGTACGGAATCCTAATAAAAAGCTAAAGTAAGA
>DWIJ01000650.1:0-10561 GCA_018248315.1 Chioides albofasciatus
CGTCAACAACTTCGAGAGCAGTGCCGTCAACAACTACCGGTACGGGTGTGACATGGACATTAGACATGATTTTCGTCATGTTCGCCAGGGATAATATAATATGATTCTAATGGTAAAAGATTTTTTCAAATCGGTCCAGTAGTTTCGGAGCCTATTTAATTCAAACATACAAAAAAATCAAATCTTTCCTCTTTATAATAATAGTCTAGATTGAAAATCACACATTATTTTAGCGCCATATTTAAAGTTATTATATTGCAATGCAATTGTATCCAGACAATGCTAAACATGAACAAAGCGTTACTGAACACAATATCGCTCTGTGTTCATTCCCAACTGATGTAAGATAAGCACCTCTTTGCACTCTATCTCGTCCGCTGAAATACTAATTTTCACACCCTTTTGAGGCACCTAACGAATGTAACGGGACCGCAATGAAAAATAGTTTGGAATTTACGTGAAATACACTCGTATTTAGGTTTCTGTCCTCTTTGTGGTTTCAATGTGTGCGTACGACGTACATGTCATTGTTCTTTGTTGTAAATTCGCTGTTAGATGTGTGTTTGCCATTTTTGGAGCTTTCTTCGTAAATTTCACACGTACATTTCTTTTTAAGTTTGTGGACATATTGGCAAAATGTCCATGGAACTTAAACATAATTTCATTCTTCATTTTGTAAACTACATAAAAATTATTGAAATTGCCATAAAAGCTTTACGATACCTAGTTATTTTGGATTATCCTATTTATTTTGGATACACTTACAATATTACCATTTTAAATAATGACAAATAAATAGTTCATCCATTTCATCATCAATCATTAATATTCTATGAGATTCGTCATGCCTATGAATAGGTTTCACCTTACCTAAATCCGTTTGAAAGATAAGTTTTTTTATATTTATCTTATGTAACACAAACATATTAATTACTTTATTTCATAGTTCAATTTATATAAATAAAACGATGGTATAACCTTTCGAATTACTAAAGCGTGTTGATATGAAAATTGCGGGTAATACCCGTACATTATCTGTTGAAATTGCAATATTACCACGCAAACCGCGAACATTTCCCACAAAGTCAATTATTGTGCAACTATTCATCCAACGGGAATTATTGTTAAATCGTGCGTCAGTCAAATTTAAATATTTTGACGTATAATTATGCGTATTCGCGTATTTTGTATGTGTCAATTTGTATGCCTGTTCCTCTTTGATCGCCTGGGTGATTATGACCTAGGTGATCATGAATGTCCCCTAAGAACCTTTTAATCTGTAATGCTGTACTGTTTATTTTAACGTGAAACAGAAATAGTTTTATTGATAACATTCAATTGCTTCGTCCTAATTATCAATGTGCGAAATTTTCTATTAAAACGCATGTTGCACGCAAAAATGCACGCAAAAAACAAATGGTGCCAAACTATCTGCTAGGATTTCCTGGCATCCAAGTGTAATATGGGCACCTCTAAACTTTATAATTATTTATCGGAGGTTCACGATACAGAGTCAGCCACGGGTAAATAAAATTGGGTCAATAACCAATTCTGGTAATAAAAAACAATGACATTATTATTATTATTTACCTTGTGGATTAATGACTTAAGAATACTGGACGTAAACAAAAATGTCACAGAAAGGACTAAAACAAATATATTTAATGGAAACACTTATCAACATCAACTTTAAGTTTTTCTTACGATTAAAGTCACTCGTATGTTTCAAGACCCCGAACTCGGAACATCAATCGCTCGAGAATTTAAGAAAGCTTTGAGAACGACATATTTTATTTAGCGATATAAATCCAAGTCAATGATAAAATACGAGAGAGAGGGAACTTGACTGTAATTGTTGCTATAAGATTTATGTTCTTAGCAATTCAGCAATGGATTTACAATTCCTCTAGTTCGCTTAGAAATGTCATCGTAAGTTGTGAAACAGCAATTAGTACTCTATTAGTATGCAGACAGGGTACTTCTTAGCTTGTAGCCTCGGGGAATAGATTATTCGAAGCAGAGGACTCTAGTCAAAAACAAGTGGAACAGCAATTTGAAATAATTTATTCGCCAGAATCACAGCGAAGAATTTACTATTCATTAACGAATAAAATTTGTGTGCTAAGGTTAAAAGTACTGAGGTGATTTTAAAATAAAATGTGAAAGTATTTGCAAAAAATAATGTAAAACTAAACAAATTATGGAATTTTAATTGTTTCCACGGAAAAAAGTAACGAAATCTCCGAACTATATCAAATCAATCTAAGTTTTAAGAAGGAAAAAATATAGAGGTAAGCAATTTATGTAATTATAAGCCAATTCCTAAACTACAAAAGATTTCCAGAGTTTCAAACAAAACTCCGCGAAATTGACTTTATTTAGGAAAAATTGTTTTTGGAACGTTACTCACAAATAAAATTTATAAACGAAATATTTACAACCACTACGAAGATACAGGCCATTTTTATATTTTTCAACAAAGCCAAAAAATCTACTGACGCGTTTATCCACGGAATTTTTATACGGACCTCTGGACGGTTTGACGTTGCGCCAGATACCCGTAGAAATTTACGACCTGATAAAACGCCACCAAACAACTTGAGCCCTGTGTATAAACTGTTTTTGCGCTTTTCAACTCAGATTGTTTGGTGTGAGAGAGGGTTGGAGGATCAGTGTAAAATGGACGATGTATAAAACTTGTCTGCCAAATGGATTACTACGATTAAGTATGAGCGACCTTTGACCCGTATAGGTTGACGCATGATTAGCTCAAAGCTTGGATTAGCGGGTCATTATGACTAAGAGACGTTTTTTGATAACAAATTAGCCTTTGCAACGATTTTCTTTGCTTGCTTCAAAAAACACGTTAAGCGGCTTAACTTAAGCCCTTAATTTTAGTTTTCGTTGTGTCCTAGTTTTTGAACTTCACTGGAAACCTTGACAGATGTGGAAACTGAAACGGATTGGCTACTAACATGTTACATAGGTTAGTAGCATGGCAGCATAGCATGAGGCAGACTTCAAGCCTCTCTTAGTTCTGGGAAGAGATATGTGCTTGGCAGTACGGTCTAAATAGACGCAACCAATCAAGTCGTCATTTTTACAATAGACCAAAACATTTGGAACTGCTGCCTGAAACTAATAATAAATAAATGCCCGAATAATAAAACAATGCTGGGCAGTCAACCGTCATCTAAAACTGTGGCCAGAGGCATATTTTTATTTAAGCTCAGCCATTAATTTCACTCGTAAAATGGCCGGAGACATGGGCTCTGTCAAACGGCTGAGCATAAATTTTTCAAAGCACCATTCCGGGTAGTCTGGTTTTTGCATATTTAAATGTATACAATTATGGCAAGGGATTTGGGTTCAAGGAATAAGGGTTTGCGGTATTTGATGGTATACTATAATCGGTATAATGTTGGTCGGCTGAAACGTTTTGTTTTATGATTTCATTCATCCCATCCATATTATTTCCCGCTGGGTGTGAGTCTTTTCGTAAATGGAGAATGCCTAAAATTCCAGAGAGCCTGATGCTCACATTTTACTGATTTTATATATAAAGATGACTGGTTTTTATATTGTGAAACTATTTAACGACTAATTAAGAGTAGTATGTTAACTACTGTTAATTTTTAATTAGTCGCAGAATTGTCATGTGACAAATAGAATTTTTTTCAGCTTAGTGTTTTGTTATAAAAAAATGTATATAAAATAACTAATTCAATGTTTCTCTTTTAAATCATTGATAGAATGAACATAGATCACGTAGGATTATTATTATTCAAGAAGACATTTAAAAAAATCACCAACAAAATAAGAAAATGTCACAAATATCCATTTCACAATAACAATAAAACTAAGAATTCGTTTATCCCGACTTAAACAGCAACAATACTCATAATTTCCTATTTCTCGCCGTATCTCCACTCCCCACAGCGTTTAAGGTGTAAGTTATGAGTATAAGCGAATAAATATGGCTTATGATATGAGTACGAATTCCGCTAATCCCTTATGTTTGTTACTGAGAGTTTATTACACTTTTCGCTAAATGTAAGTTAGAAGTTTTTACATTTTGACTGCGGATGCATCATCGGCACATCCATTTTGAATTACAATTACAATGTTGGGAGCGGCAATGTGTTAGTATGATGGACGTCGTAAGGAAATGACATTGTTAAACCCCTGTTACTTACGCCGATTATTAATAGCGTAATCATTGTATCCAATGTTTTGCCTACCGAAGATTGACATTTGACAGTTCCTATGTACTAGAAAATCTCAAAATTCCATTTTTAGTAAGGAACAATTGAGTAGAGTAAAAAGGACGTTAGTAATCACGGCTTGCAACGCATATCTGATCGATTTCAAGTAGAGTCGATAAATTCAAGAGAAGTCTAATAGAAATAATTTTCGCTACATCCCCAATTTTGGATCACAATGTTTGCAGTAATTTCCGCTACATCCCCAATTTTGGACCACAATGTTTGCAGTTTAAGTTATACGGCTCAAATTGAACGCGCATAAACCAGAGGTATTTTGTTATCCTGGCATTACTGTTTTGAGCTGTGCCGGTATCTTTTACTACCAGTTTGGGTTTAAAAAACATATTGCGCGGTTATTGTTATCGTAGCACTGACAGTTTAGCGGTGAAGTTTGACCTCTTATTATAGGGATCTTGGATGTTAATACCAGGTATCTCTAAATTTATTGGAGTTATTTGCTTGTTAAAAATATTTTTACTGCAAACGCATTTATTTATAATTTTATTACATTTGTTTCACTTCCATAAAATATAGGTAAGGACTTACAACAAAACAGTAGTTAGAAACAAAAGTTATTAATCATCTCATTTTCTAACGGAATTTCTTCTGCCCATAGTTAAATCCATAGACAAAATGTAGATACTGTTTCGATCGTTTATTATGCATTATACTGTCTTACTACTCGGTCGAAATATCCGGACGGATTAGGCACTTTGTACACGAATACTGAAGCCTGCGTTATTCGCCAACTTAAGTATATGCGTGCATGAAGTACCTTAGAATCTTTCCACAAAGTTCTCTGTATTTCCTATACATTTCTACACGTTTTACTTTATCGTAATGTCGTCCGCGCATTGCTAAATCTTTAGTTGTATATTAGTTTTTCGTATCAATTTTTACATTTTTGATTATTAACGTATTAAAGTACTCTGTTGTAGTTTTTAATCGTTGTTTTCGATACAAAATTCTAGAGATATTTCGACCATGACAAGTATTTTTAAAATCTCATATAATTAAATTAATTCTTTGGTAGTCACACACCGTTAAAAATATAACTATCTCTACATGATAAAAGTTTATAAAGTTTATTTGAAGTTTAATATCAGTTTAATACGAGACTTCACTACACTACAATATGTACACATATCCACAAACTTCACATCCTAATCTACAATAAGTAAAGACAATGGCATTTTGTTACAAATTTGGCACCATCACTGTTTTAACCTAATTACCCCTCGAAGGTCCTGGTCTGGCATCTTCTGTGGACTTCCATCTGCTTTCTAAAATTACTTTACTTCTTTGCTCTTGATTGCTTACGTTCTGGTGACTGAATCTGCGTTGTTCGTCAAAAGCGCTTGGTTGGATACTGAACACGCTGTCAGCACTCGTTTTCCTTCTTCCATCCAGTGTGGTTAAACTAGAAGTAGCTGGTGCTATTCTGTGAGGAAATCTCGGGGAGCCCCTGATTTTCTCAGTGGAACTCTGATGGGAACCTGATTTATGTGTTGTCGGTAATACAAAATTGACCTTCGTTTCAGGCTCTGCTACGTACTTCTGCGTTCCTGAAGAGACGCTTCTGTCTGATGTGTATCTTGAGCACGTTGGTTCATCATCAGTAATACGGATGATTGGCCCGCTTCTAGCATACGATTCCCGTCGCAATTTCATTTCTGGATGTGGAACGTTGAGTGTGTTACAAGAAAGGACCATCGAATGTTTTCTGTTCCCTGGTACAAGACCAGCGATCATGCCAACATGCATTTTTAGAGCTGCTGCTATGCTTTGTCCAGTAGGGTCCGCTATGGACATCGTGGATGCTTTTCTACTGGTCGGTCTACTACCGAAGAAGCTTTTTAGTCTTTTTAGTAGACCGTGGTTTTCTTCGCGTTTATTTAGGCAGAGATTGTATAAATCTATTGAAGGTTGTGATTTCCTGTAGTTGAGTTTCGGCTGGGAGCTGAAGCTTACAGAATTACGTCCACGACAAGCTTCGGTTGAGGGCCAACTTGCGCGAGGAATAACAGGTGGGAGAACTGAGAGAAGAAGCATTGGTAATCCTCCTGTGATGCTAGGAGTCCGCCTGTCCGAATCTGAACGGCCGAGACCCTCTTCTTCCACTGTATTTAATTCAGTCTGAAAGAAAATATTTAACATGAAGTTATTCTTTTGAAATGGTAAGGATATCTTGGTGACTTAAAGAATATCTCTACAGGGCATTGATAAAACGTAGATTTGTATTATTGATACATAACTTTCCTTGGTAAGGGTACGGATGCCCTGTCCGATATCTGTAATTAAAATTTAATTGATTTTAATTGTCGACACAATCGATCGACACAGTCGATCCTTATTTTTACAAGATTCTCAAGATAGTACTAAAAATTTGACATTACCCGTTTAGGCAAAACTATAGAAGCGACAGAACTGCTAGCAGACTCTAGAGGTTCTGCCAGTAGTTTCTCCAGCCTCCCGATCTCTTTGTCTAACGCAGCGACTTCCCTCTTGTACACCTTGTTCTGTATTTCTATCCGGAAGTGCAACTCCTGGGTCTCGTCCGTCACAAATCTTCTAGTCTTACATTCTAATCTTAGGCCCATGCTCTGTATTACAGGATCTTCTTCTGCTGTAATCAGAATTTTTATTTTTAATATTAGACTTCGAACTATGTTAAACAATATCGAAATGATAGACTGACGTCGCATTTCATTTCTAGATTGCCTGTATGACATGATAGGATTCTTCATAACATACAATGTCCATACCAAGTTTCTTTAAATTATTAATATAACACACTACATAGAATTAGAAGAATGTGACAATTAAAAGAAAGTATTGTAAAGATTGAAACCTAAACAATAAAATGGCTTCGTTTTTAATGTATGGTGTGAATAGTTACCTTTACTTCTTATAGCGATAATCTTCGGCAAGAACAGTAGACATAAAGTGGACGTGGTGGCTACGAGAATCAAACTTGTAATCGTGATGTACGCAAGAGTGGCTCTCTCAGAGATAATCGTTCCTATAACAACCACACTCGTACTGGTGATGACCACGGAGTAGACACTGATCCCAATATACTTGGAGTCGTTAAGGGCTGATATCTTAACGTTCCTGGTTTCCCAGGCCATATAGACTCCGACGATGAGCAGGAGACCCTTGTAAGCGTAAAGCGCGCAGAGCCATCCAGTTGTGTTTTGGGACTTGCAGATTTCTATCTGAAATGATGAAGTTATTATGTTAGTTTAGATGTATTTTTAAATAATAAATGAGTAGGAAACTGAAGGAGATGCAATAGAATTACATTTTAATTCTGAGAGCTTAATTTCTAAAAAAACATCAACTGCTTAGGGAGTTCAAGATTTACGCTCATGGAGATCTAAATAATAGATTTTTATAAAACTGCAACGAAGAATTAGAAATGTATTGTATATAGTTCTTGATAGTTCTACATAATGTTTTCAAAATTACGTGAAATCAGTAATTACAAATGATCAGTCGTGGCGGTGGATGGTATTACTTTCGAAAGAGACGTATACACATACGATGATGGTGATGGTGAGGATGATCAAAGAACTCCTTTATAAACTCCACTCGCAAGTAATTTACCTGCGGCTGGTACACCACGCTTCTGTCCGTAGCGCTGATCTCCACGGTGAGGTTCTTGAGGTGCCGCTCCATGGGGTCGAGCGTCGCCCACAGCGTCACGATCATGCCATCGATGAGCACCAGCGCGCAGACCAGCGAGATCAGCGGCGTATCCTGAAGCAGCTTCGTCTTGCACACGCCGCTTCTGTTGCTGTGATTTTAGGGCTGTTATTGCTTTTTGATTTGGAGGTATTGCAATATAATTATGTAATCGTTTTTTAAAACCGATAAGATTGTTTTTGATAAGGTGCCTTTTAGTTCGAGTATAGTGTCGTGTATGTTATATTTTTCAGTCGATAATCGTCGATTTTTGGAGCTAAGAGAAGTTTACATCTGTCTTTGGGTGAAAGTGCTGTCTGTTTGATATTTGATTAGTAATTTAGCCTATTGCTCTGAAGGTTATTATAAAAACGTATCACATACACAGGACTATATTCCCAGATTAATTTTGACAAAACTCCAAAATATTTGTAGAGCTGTGTTAAATCAACCAACTTAATTTTGAATCAAGTAAGTAATCAAGTAAGATCATACCTTATAAATATTCGGTGAACTCTGTATGTCTTTGCAAACATCGATCCAAATGCTAAAGAGAATCCAGCTGACAGAATATAGACTCTACCCTGTAAGTACAAAAATTCAATAAATCCGTGGCCTATAGACATTTTTTGACAGGAGTAGTAGACGAGCATGCAATTCATCTCAAGGTAAGTAGTTACTGCCACCCATGGATATCTGCAATCAAGCTCAGGTAAGATTAAGATTGCCTGAGGTCGGCTACAAACCACTGAGGACTAAGCTGGGGTGGCTGGAAAAAAAATTGTCTTCCTAACCACACCTTTCAAACCATAACACAGCAACGCTCAACACGATTGTTATTAGGCAGAAATAGGTGTGGCGGTGGGGCCGCCGGAGTCGAACCACAGGGTTCTAGCACCTATAATTGTAAAATTAAGCTTACATTAGAAACTTACGGTACACATAGCTGAGAAAGGGATGTAGGACGGTAGTATGGAGTTGTCGATGCCTAGCATTGCCACAGCGGAGTAGACCAGCACGCAACCAATCAGAGTCATGTTATTCAAACGTGGGGATGACAGTTTGATGGACCTGATGATACAAAAAAAAATTGAAAGAATTTGAAGTGCAGCACGCAGTCGATGTATTTATGTAATGTGGTTGTTGCCCCATGAATATCTGTAATAAATTCTAAATAGGATTGAAGTTCTAAAGCCGATCAAAGAAGCATTGTTAGGTATGTTTTTCTTGGTCTTTCCGTCCATTTAAAGATACCTTTAAATTAGCGTTGCATTTGTTTTAGGAGATGAATTCAAAATGCACATCCTTAGTGGACTCCTTTGTACCTCTTGATTAATTTTCATCAAATTCGTTTTATCCAGAAAAGTAAAGATGTTAAATCAACTTCATCTTAAAATTGTCCCGAATTTCAAAATAAATATGACTTTCACATCCTTACCTCCTTTTACTATAATGTAAGTTGAACGCCAAGAACGCCAAAGCCAAGGCAACACCAGCAGCGGAGAGCGCAGCGACTGCCAGCCGGGCTGGTGCCCACACGGAGTCCACGCGCAGCACCAGCACTCTCCTCGCGGCTGGTACGCCACCAGCCCACTGCGGCTTCGAGCACTCTGGACACGCCATCTCACGCCCGTGGGTGTAAAGAGCCACTGCTTTGGGACGACCGCCTGACAATGAGAAATAGAAATTAGAAATGGAAACACGATTGGAAACAGAAACAAAGTATGAACAGAATTGGGTAATGTTATGAAATAATTAGTATTTGGAAGGTTGGTTAATTGGCTTCACTTTTCCTCTACTTACCTTACAAAAAGTATGTCTAAAAGATATTTATGTATTTATTAGTTAACTTACCTTGTATTTGGTAGAAAGCTGACATGCCGATTCTATCTGCCCCATTAAAGGAAACTGGACCCTGGAATGTACAAAATAAATATCAAAGTGCAATTGATGATATTGAATGAGAGGCCGAGTTTCTTAATCACTAGACTACCACCAGTTTCACCACCGTCTTTATAGTCAATAGCGATTATCTATTTAACTCGCGAAATTGTTCGGTGACGCGCGTCTTACGTTCCTTGATAAAGGAAAACACTCAAAAAATGTTTTTAACTGTTGCGATTAAAACATTTTGTATTCACTTTGAATATTGCAAAGCATAAAATATAAGTTAAAAACATATAGTAAAATATGGGTGTGGTAAAATATTTTCACCTAATAAAGGTGACATGCCACTAAATAGATGGAAAGAAATGCTCATTGTCCAGTATGTACATATATTGCGGAGCTATCAGGGGCTGTAGAATGACCTACACCTACATGACTTTTGTATACCTTAGGGCTTTAATATATGACCGACAGCTCGCACCGCGATTGTCGCTGACTGTCGCCGGTGATTGACAACGATTGTCTGCAACTGCCGCCTAAAAGCGTCTATAGACACGCCAGCGGCAGGGCCGATTTCAGGGCCGACGGCGATTGGGGCGATATCGGGCGTGCTCTACACACTAGGCTGCCGCGCAGTGTTCCAGCGTATGTTGACCCGCTTAGGCTATGGCGGCAGGTGCGATCTAGGGACCTAGGGTGGAAATCACGAGCCGACCACCCTG
>DWIJ01000651.1:0-10556 GCA_018248315.1 Chioides albofasciatus
GTTTTTTCTCACAGATAATTGGAGTAATAAACATTTAAATTTTAAAATAAAAAATATATATGTATAATGTGTGTATATGTTTGTGCACAATCTATTCCTTTCTTCTTCACATACTCGTAACTCTATTTTACGTTGGTAAACTAAATTGAACGTACATTACAGAACGTAAATGTAACGTACGTACCTACATAGTAAAGAGAAATAAATAACCACCTTCAATTTTTAAATTACCCTGTTTCTACACTAAGAAACCAATTTGCGTGCGGCTCGAGCGAGCTCTTGAGCCGCTCCCTAAACAGTAAATGGGGGATTTTATTGAAAAATTGGGCTGACGTTATTTGCCCCAAATGGCAATAACGCAGGATTTGTGCGGCGACGCGACGTCACCGGTCATCTTATCAACATGCCGTATTCATTATTATTAACCGGCATACAATCACAATTTTATATCGTTCTTGACTCTACTCGACTTGGCATAAAATAAATGTACTCATCCGAGGTAATAACGCATCTTTGGCGGTCCTCAGATAGGACTAGCATTATTAGGGTTGATCAGAAATTTCCATGGGCGGCACAGACCACCTTTGGACGAATTGCATGGATGTTTACAAATAAGTATGCAAGTAACAATGAAAATCAAATATGAGTAACTACGATTTGAACATCAGTGGAAATGTATACCAGTAGGCTATGACTGCTTCTGTGTATTGATATCAAGCACTTTAAGGAGCTTTAAGACTATTGGAAAACGCAGTTATTTTAAATTAAAAAAAATGCGTAAAGTAAATTTGCGTGAAATACTAATAAAATCCCACTAACAGTTGCTCTTCAATAGCTGACCGCAATCGGATGCTGCATCTGCGATATGATATTCGATCGGCAGTCATTTGCAGTGCTTCCACAATCACAGTCGGCCTCGAATTCGATGATAATACGAACGTTACAGTCGAATTCGTGCACAGAAACCCTTTTACCGAATATGGACTTTGAATTTACACCAGAGATTGCAGTTCTGAAATCTCTGCAACCAATTTGCAATAACACTGTGCTCATATTCATATTCATGCATAAAAAATATTTTGATTCCGTGACCAGCGTAGTTATTTTTAAAAACCTACACTTAACTTTTTTCAGTTTGTAAAGGAAAATCACACTAACTACAATTGTACATGTATATAAATGAAATGAGAAATGAAATCGAAAACTCTGCATAAAAGTTTCTATAACGCGAGCATGTGGCAAGTGATCACTGCCGTTTACAGGCACATGTTATCGACAACAACTCCAATGTTTATAGACTTGTAATTGCTCACAGATCTATTGCAATACCTGACGATAAAGTTGGTAAACATTATGTATATATTATTACCGATGATGTCATATAAAGCTCTACCACCCTAATATTATGGACGTGATATACATGAAAACGAGAAAATACTTGACCACGTTATCCGAAATGACGAAAAAATAATTTCGTAAGTATAATATCATTCACAGTTCACAGCCACAAACAGTGGGATCAGTCAAGCAGGGTGACAATAATCATGGCCGGTAGCGAATTTGCCATTCTCATGCATTGCAATCGGCCAGTCTCGCTGTTGTGATTACTATTCATGAGAGCGCGATGATCCGCCCGACGTTGCTTCCTCTAATTATACTGTTATGAGCAATATTACAAACTTGAAAATTAGACAAATATTTTCACAAGTACGAGAACACAAATATTTAAATATTTGACTTTAGTGTATGTTGGAGACTGTTATCCAAAATTTAAAATTCATTCTTAGACCTGTTGTTATTCAGCTAATTCCGTCAATTCATCAAATCTTTGAAATTTACTCTCTCTCGTAATTAGCGCTATTCAAACCTATCTATTGCCTCTAATTATTACGGTATCCCTCCGTCTTCTACAGATCGGCGATGAACATGGAGTGAAGGAGAGTGATAAACTGCATTGATATTAAACTACGCCAAATGTTTCTCGAAATAGGATCACCTGCGAATCAGTTAGTCTGATGCAGGATTGTTTTAACCTCAATCATTAAGCCATCTTAAAGTAAATGCACAAGACAAGAAAAAGAAAAAGGCATTCAGCCGAAGTGACTTAATAAATGAAAGAATTTCTTTTAGTGCTGCTTACAGAAGAGATACCAAACTCAACCACTTAACATCGGGTGGACTGGAATTCAGTTTGCTATTTCTATTCACATTACATATAAAATTCAACACGACCGTACCATTTTCTCGCTCGTCAATCAGGAACGTGGCCAATTATTTATGCGTCAGACATTGGATTGTTTTCATATGTTGGAGTGACAGGCGCCATTAATATTGGATTTGAGTATTATGTCCGAACAACAATCACGCTCGCCATTAGTTAGGAATTCAATTAAAATTAAACGAATTAATCCTGGATTAGATCTGTCAGGGTCTGGTTCAACCAACCCTTTCGTTCCATTTCAAGCAGACCTAGTTTCGTGTTTCAAGCCGTCTAGAGCTACTAAATTTGTTTCATCTGAATTTTAATGAATTGCTTTTGGGGAATCTCTTTCATCCCATTCAAATTGAAAGTGAAAGTTACAACGGGTACCTACAAAGTTTAATCGCCTGCTGTCTACTTAGTTGTGACATAATCTAAGTTATAACATTAACACGCCTATAAATACCAAAGTAGTGATATACTACGAAATAACGTATATATGTTAACGAAAATGTATGTAATCCGTCATTGTATACAATTCCTAGGAAATGTATGCAATTCCTAAAATCGCCCGGAAGTGAAAAATTAACATAAAATATCATAAAAATGATCATGAATAAAGGTAAGGTCTGAATTCATAGGAATTGGACCCAGCAATTGTATAAAATTCCCAAATTTCATACATTTCCGGTAACATATACAGCTAACATATTCCGTCATAAAGTATCACACACATCTGTATAGTCAAGATCCGAAGCAAATATGGGAGGGATTTGTTACAGAAAAATAATAATTTAAAATTTAATTAACTTTCCTATAAATGAAGTCACTAAAGTAACGTAAAATTGCTTACTTTATTTTATCAACAAACAATCCTTGAAGTTTCATAATGGTATATGAAAGATAAGACGTCCAAATTACACCAGACCAACTGTCTGCTTAATTCGGCCCCAGATGTCTGAAACGTGTTTGTCAACCTATCTTGACATATAAATTGGATTGAAATGCATCTGTTTAGTAAAATTACTATGCAAAGTTATTAATATCTCTTTTAGAAAATATGCAAGAAGTGGCAAGATTTGGATCAGCAAGGATCTACTTCTTGCATATTTATATATGCACTGGTACGAAACAATTCTTAAGAATAAATCCCAGGAATATTGCTAATAGGGAATACTTATGCTGAGAGGGACCCATTAATTGATTAGCTATGACGCGGTTTCGTTGCTGGGTTAGGGATCTTTACATTCCTCCATCAATTCATTACCTTTTGGAGATCCACTATTGCGTATGAGTTTTCCTCAATTACTATCAATTTAAATATCATGATTTCCTGTTGTTTCCTTACGGTTATCAGCTCACCTTATCAATGGGATATCGGCAATACTTTGGCCAGTCATCACATCTCCGATCAATGCCTCATGGCTTATTGCCACTTCGTGCTACTAATGTTTAGGACGGTTAGTATTATTAGCCTGTGGATATCATGGTAACACGTCAGGTGCAGCAGTACATAGCTATTTTCTGTCCAGATACTTTTGATTTTACCATTCAACACTGGTAAGATCTACTCGAAATTGCTAATTAACACAGAACAAAATAAAACAGATAATTAACGACCCACGTATCATTTTAGCTAAAAATTTAAGCTGCGAAGATCTTCGTGAATGAAATGGGGACTGTTCTTGATAGAATTAACCTTTTAGTTACAAGGCAAATTGAGCAAAAAATATAAACGTAAATCCTTGTTTATTTCTGCGCTATTATATACATATCTCCCTGAGGACTGGGATAATGGAGAAGTTATTTCATTTAAACAAATACTCGAAAATATTATGTCCTTGAGAATAATTTATTCATGATTGCAATTTTTCTATACTGAAATTTTAACAAATGATTTTTTTTTATAATATGACGTTATAAAAATTAATAGCAGAGAATAGATTACTGAACGTTCTTCATCGATGACCTCATTGTAGAGAAATCTTTACTGAGGATATTTATATTCAAACTCTTCGATCAGAGTAAATCTGTAAAGCCTAGGGCTAAACGACATTCTTAACGTATTACTTGCGATAGGCTGGCGCCAAAAAGCTACGTTTAAGTCTTGTTGTCTAAGTAATGCTATGTCTAAATAAGACCAAATTAAAGTATTTGAGGTCCCCAGCTCAAACATTAGTGTGGCGTAGCGGGATCGACCCGCGGCATCAATATTTGCGAAGATTAAAATAAGAACCGCCGCCCGACCTATTTACATAACGCGCTTTCGATGGGAACACAGGGCGACTGACAGGCGGATGACAAACTTAATACTTATAACATTTAATTTTGCTTAGATATCGCCATTACGATAGGAATATTTGAGATACTTGTACATTTTTCTTGTATGCAATACCTGTGGCTGAAATGTGTTGAACATCTCAAATGCTTTTGCCTATCCTTATTGTGATTTTAGGCCGAAAATAGATGTACAATAGTAATATTGCAATCGAGCCACACACCCTTACGCTATGCTTTAGGTTAGGTCCCTAAAAGAAACTTAAAACATCGTTCGTGTCGTTTTTAAAAAATTAAGTGACGTATACCGTTTTCTCCAGTTTTCGTCGTTTTTCATTGTTTATTCATTTTATTTGTCATGGCCTACTTTTATCGCCTTAATGCCCGCACTATAATAAGGAATGTCGTTATGACTGGCCACGAGACGAGGCAGACTCTAGCTATACAATAGCGGACTGACACGATTCGTGATTAATTCTTGAAGCGTTAAAATTAATTATCTATTCGTGACATTTAGTTTGTCTTATTAAATTTTGCTATTAAATAATCCTACTAATATTATTAAAGCAAAAGTGATTGAGTTAGAACGTTTTTTGCTACGTTTTTACGCCTTAATTGGTAACTAACCGATTGTCATGAAATTTTGTACGCACGTTTTAGGGGCCCAGAAAAAAACATAGGGTACCTTTTATAAAGTAAAATAACGTTCCCGAGGGATGCAAAAAACTCCTATTGTCATCGACCGCCAACCGCGAGGGAAGCCGAAGGGAAAAGCTAGTACAATATAAAGAGAGCCTAGTGGCAAAAGCCCGGCGCCATGATACTATGAATAGATGTTACCTGATCTACAGTTATAAACCGTCTGCCACTCGGTCGGTACTTGCATGGGTGAGTGCTAATGGCTTTTCATTCAATGCGATTTCGATTCATCCGACACGGGTTGGTCATGACTTTGACTGATGAAATTCTGTGGTCCGAAGTAAGCCCAGTTCCACATACATTAGCATAGGTTGAAATTATCAGTATGTTAAACTTTTGCCGCTTCTTCTTTTTTTCTTCTTTCTTTTTTTTCTTCATTCTTTTTTGCCGATTTTGAAACTTATTTTAAATTTCATTGGACAACATGCTAGAGAATGCTTTAGACGTGGAACATAAGTAGCGGCAGTCACAAACAAGTACAAATTATGACTTTAACCTTTCCGATACTGAGAAGAGATCCGTTTCATCGTCGTCAACCCATTATTGTCCCATTGCTGAGCACGCGTATTCCCTTAGAAGCAATCTTCATATATGTAACACTTTCGGTATTTAAAATAAAGTTATAAAAACACCGCTTCACCTGATCCTCTCTTGTCGTGTAATTGGCATACCCTAAGCACACTTTTTCTATTGCATTTTCCAGTTAATCGAGTAAATAGCTCGCATGTTATGCAGCTCTTAACGATTAATTTATTTCTCACTGATAAGATTTCTGTCTAATATAGTGCAGTACCTAGAGCTCAGTGGCTCTAGTGAATTGCGTTAGTGAATACCTTTTGATCAGGTGGTCCGATGTTGAAACCCAAGGCAAACATTTCCGAATTTTCAAAGTATTAGCATAGGTATTAGAAATTAATTATCATTAGCTTAAATGTGATTCCATCACCTTTAAAAAAAGAGGGAACACAGAAGCCTGAGAAATCTTTACAATAGATTTGAAATGTGTGTAAAAGCCTAAACCATGTCACTTCGTGAGGAGACCTGCGCTTAGTAATGGGATAGCAATAGATTGACATTGAGCCCCAATTAAGTATAATACCAACCACAATAGGATTTGTAAAAATTAACCGGTAGAGGCAAATATTATAAGAAATAGTAATTTAGCAATCTCAAACATACAACATTGAATTCAAAGGTGGTAAAACCCTTAGTTAGGGTGCGGCGATATCACCAAATACTTAGGAGACATGAATTAAGATGACCTACGGTGCCGGAACGTGGTCCTTTACTGTAGGCCTTATCCGGAAGCTCAGAGTCGCTCAGCGTGCTATGGAGAGGGCTATGCATGTAATTTCCCTACGAGACATGATTCGGAATGATGAAATCCGTAGACGAACTAAGCTTAGCGACATAGCTAACAAAATTAGCAGGCTGAAGTGGCAATGGTCCGGCCACATCGCTCGGACCGATAGCGGGAATTAGGGCGTCAAGTAGGGGAGGCCTATGTCCAGTAGTGGACTCTAAAAGACTGATGGGGTGATGGATGGAAACACGATTGGCAGGATTATCTTTTTTGGAATTGATTATTTATCCTCAGTAGGTACTCACTACTCGCCTACTATTTCTTTTTCATATAAAATAAATTTAATATCGGCAACGTAAGAAATATTGTTTGTCCTCATTCTTTGTATCATAAAAATTGTGTTCCTTCGTAACAATCAAGTACGACAAAAACAGAGCCCGTAAATCACGTTAGGAGCGAAAGGTCATTGGCTCGGTGAGTTGATTGCGATCAAACACCAGGTGAGATCGATCACGGGTTCAAACTTCTCACGTAATGAGTGCAAGCTTTTGTATCTCTCGAGATTAAAACGCTACGCAATGAAGGGTCCCTTTATAAAGTTAATACCTTTGGATTGCGATTTAACCTTTCTATTTATTTTGTTAACATTGCGATTAATTAAAAATCCTTATTACAACCTCTCTTGTTAAAATTTTTGTTAGAACTAACATAAGGTTACGTTAATTAATTAATTAAATGGATGATTCATAGAAGTCATAACACATCACCTATTTTAATGGTTACGCTATTATAGAATAATGATAGCTATGTGCCACATACAGTTTGATGTCGTTTTATGTAATAGCATGCCATTGTCATTAAATTTTATGACGAATTTAACTCCCGCTTGTGAATACCATAGTTCACCACGCTGGCAAAGGAAAGGTTTTGTTTTAAGACAGAAACTCCACGATTTCAATAATGAAACTTCTTTCATCATAAATTGTTTTTATTGACAATCAACTAATTGTGATCAGCTTGATGATGACATACTTTATAGGTATCATTTTTTAATTACAGTGTTATAAAAATTTGCACGCTATAAATTAACGCCATATATTATTTAAGCTATAAAACTGTAAAATCGTCAGCAAATATTCTTTACAAGTTGTTTTTGGCAAAAATAACTGCGAACTGGGAACAAACTTTTAACTATTCAAATTTACCAAAACTGAACACATGTGATATTTTTAACCTAAATAAGCATTAATTTTTTTTAATCATTTAAAATTCCAGATATCGCGAAATAACGAAACGATTCACATTTCCTGAAATCGCGAAACGGTGAGAAGTTTCCGAAATTCTTCCACATTCCCTCTTCAAATAAATATTAACATATGGAAAACATACCTAAATAAACAGTCAAAAATTGGTCTTCGAATTTTATTTTTATTCCTCGAGGCTTCGTTACATATCCATATTTTTCTGAATTGTATTTACTTTCGCCGCCAACCGTCAGAATTTTATCTCCCCCGAGAATATGCTTGATAACTTTCTGCCGCCTTGACGTGTGTTCGTATTTTTGTTAGCTTTTAGAAATCTCAATTTTTGCTCGGTAGAGATTTTACGCTTAAAATATAATGAAGTTTGGGTCAATCCAAAAATTCTTCGCTATTTCATGAAATTTTTATTCCGTAAAATTTTCATCAGCATCGACATCATACGAAACAACTTTCAAATTCAAAAAATAACTGTCCAAAAAGTCTGCCTTATTTTTACAGAGTAGCCAGAAACGTTTTGTTTTTCTTTTTTTACATAAAAATAATATCAGATGCGGAACCCCGTGCGTACATGAGTGCTGGACAAATTTTGTGGCAAAGTAAATACACATTTTTAATTACATTCATGTATACTTGTCGCGGTGACAATATTTTCTTTTCTTCTGAAAATATAAAACGCTGTTCTGTTGTAATTAGGCGTGTCGTGAGCAGCGAGCGGAGATAAGTACACGAAAGCATCTTTAGTTGGCTTTTTGCTTTCCTTTTTTAAGCCAACCGCTCAAAACAATACTGTATAAATTAAAAAACGGTTTCATTATTTCTATGAAAAATAGTATATCTCTTTTCGATGATAAAAAATCCACATACATATGGGTAAACATAATTTTGTCCAGCCCAAAGCCGACATAGGTACAGTTAAAAAAATCTTCAAATGCTAATCCAATTAACTATAGTAGTTGAAAGAGTAAGAGTAAAAAATAAAATGAATACCCGGCAGTAGTCGGCCTGGTATAATATATTTCCCGTAACAAATGATACTGGACCAACGTGACAGCAAAGTAACTTCCGTTTGACAGTTTTGACACTCATCTTCGCTCTCTCCTGTGTGAGTTACATCCAACATACGTCATACAAACTTTGTATCCTTATAGTTGATATTCGTCCAAAAATGTATTGGTATTCGAAAAGGGTTATTCGCATTTTCACCAATGAATGTTGTGAGAAATATCATAAATAATGAAATAAGGCAAATGTTTTGTTTCCTAAGTGGAATTGTATTATTCTTGTCCTATATGCGCCTATTTCTGTTATTTACCCTTTCACAAAAAATGGCAAACAAAAGCCGAGAAAGCGAAACTCATTCGTCGGTTCACAAACATTGTTTACATACCTATATTTGTATATAAACATTTCTTAGGGACGAATGTTATAATTTCATGCATTTCAGTGCGTATAATATTGTTTGTCTTATTTTTTATTGTGATAAGCCATCCAAATACAATTGTACAGCAAATACGTAAATGGTAATATTTATATTATCATGTCTGGCTGAGCACAGAAGCCTTTTGGGAGCTGTAGCTGTGACAATTCTCATTTTTCGTTTACAAATATAACCGAAGGTAAAACATGTTTTAGCCTTCCTTTTAGAGTGATTGCTATGTCCGTCCATCCAATTTACGAAATTGTAATTCTGAGACTTACAATACATTTAAGTAATATCGGATAATCAAAAAATTGGAAAAATATCAGGTGTGCTTAATAAATTTTATAGGTAAACTTTACAATAAGATATTTTTACATTCAAATAATTACACATGTCCTGTGCATCTCCGTCATGTTTCATTCGCTACCTATTTCGAATTGAATTACTCCGACATAACCACTACATTACATAATATAAGCTGAGTTTGTAAAGAATCACAGTTAAGTAATGGTGTTCCCAAAGGCCATGACTTTAGGCGTAATAACATCGCTAAGGCCGTCATTTCTCCTCACATTTAAATTACTTGCATTACAAAAACAGTTTTTTTAAACATGCAAATGATAAACATTACACATTAATAATATCAAATTTTAAGTACATTTGGTTTGTGCATCAAATAGATTAGTGGTGAATTATAATTTATTAACAATCTGAAGTTAAAAGGTGATAAGAGTTCAAAAAACCTTCAATCACTTATTCATTGTGCTATTCGGAGGAATATTGAGAAATACTTATTTGTTAATAAATTCAAAGATTATTTTTATTTTACATATTCACATTATACATCCTAAAATCTTTTTATCTACCGAGTTCCTGTGGATATATAAAATCTGTCTAATATCAAGAATAAAGCTTGAATAGGACTTTATACAGAAGACACTAATCACAATGCCGATATAACAGCGATCAACAGCTTTTAGAATAAGGCTTTGTAGTAATGTATGGCATTGTTCTTCACTAGTTATACATAATAGTTTAATATACAAATATACGATGTATTCTACTCCATTCTCATAGATTCAATATTGGACAATGACACCGATCACAAAAAATATAACTATCTTTAGTATAACATTTAGCTCCACGATTTTATTGTGCTACAGGAATGAGAGTCGATCCGCCACTCGGGCGAGGTCACACAACGCTTGGCACCTTTTGAGTATTAACGCTATCATATAATTAACAGTACCAGTATTCTTTCAGAAAATACAACTACAACTAGAGGAGGCACATACATCAGGTCGACGAAAAGGAGTTCGAAAAATATAGAAATAAATACAACCCTAGCGCATCACGTTGCGCGCGTCCATCGCTCACTCGTCTCGTCGAGGAGAC
>DWIJ01000652.1:0-10548 GCA_018248315.1 Chioides albofasciatus
ATGTCCATGGGCGGCAGTAGTCACTTACCATCAGGTGGACTGCATGCTCGTCTGCTACTTCCACATCATAAAAAAAACTGCGTCTCGAACCGGTATCATAACCACTCCACTACGGTACACCGTATTCATATTTTTTCTTATTGCACTCTAAATAAAACAAGCGATCTTCAAGCGTTATACACGGCCATTAACCGTTTTAATTACAGAGAGTACTTGATAATTGATTTATTAATTACCACTAAATAAACACGCCATTATTCCTTCAAAAGTTACTCCACCGTAACACCGTCGAGTAAACAAGCAGCATTAAATTTGAACAAGTCGGTAATCATACGAACACTTTAAAATACCCCACCTCTAACCGACCAGTATATCTTGACCTCCCAACCACCCACTTTGAACCATTTCAACGTTTAAATCTGCAAGTGAAAAGAAACAGGAAGGCCTGCTTACACTGGTTAGGGTAACACCCCCAGTTGGGTACCTATTAAGTGATGGGTAATTTAGGAATACATAAAGTACATAATAGGGTCCTTAACTCGTGGTTAATGAGGTGAAAACTGGGACGTTTACTGTTCCCCAGCTAATGTTTGTTAGAGCGGTGTGCGTCTATGTGCTCGCACTGAAATATTAGTAACAATTTAGTGTCATAGAATAAAAATATAGGTATCATAGTTCACATAAGATTCATACGCAGTTCATAAGCGATTTATTTCCCTCAAATATTTATTTATTGTTTAGAAAATATACGACAAACGGAATGATTTTTACTTAATTTGAAAATATAGTATTATTATCACTTAGACAATTGTGATAGATTGTTTTTATTGTTTAAATAATTATGTAACATTTAACAAAAATGTCATAAATACAATAAATAAAAAGGTACCGTATTGCATAGTGTCGTATCATATAATTTACGATACACACTTACCGCTGTAGCATAGCAAGTAGTAGTAGTAGTAGTAGTAGTAATTAGTAGCTTAGTAAGTTTTTTTGTAACGCAAACGGTTATGCGTTACACAATACATTCGCCAGTACTTATTTTTCGACTCATCATAAAGTAGTATAACTTAATAATCTATCAAAACTCGTATATTAAATCTTTTATATTACCACCACGTGCATTTAAAACATTTAAAACATTTTTTTGAAACAGTTAAGTACAAAAAAATAACAATTTTCACAGAAACTCTTATATGTAAGTATATAATTATGAGGTTATGTGCTAAATTGCTAATATATCACAGAGATAGTGGTAGGTAATGTAATTACTATAGTTATTACGAAATCACGAGTAGAAGACACATACTGAATAATAAATAATGTTTTCTATATTTCGTTCGTAAAGCATTGAGGGAACATCGTCGACGACAATTAAGGAGAAATTGGAATCTATAGAGAGATAATTGAGATCTGGATATTATATTCAGACAAACTCAAAGTTCTAATTTCATAAAAAACTAATATGGGTCATTAAAATCACCTTAAGGATTAGAATATTTTACCTTCTCAAAGGACTTTTCCCTTCACAAAATATTTTACCTTAACCCATTCATGATAAATTCAACTGAAATTAATTAATATCCAATATTAACTGTCAACTTATTCTCACGCACAGAATGTAGGAAATATTAAAATAGTGGCAAAAAATCTTTCGCAAAAATTTAAATGTTGAACATTAATATGCAAAAACGGCAAACATAAAGAAGTATGTACCAGCCGCAAGGAACCGAATGAATATGCCGTTCACAAAGCAACGAGACTTGAATGTCGACGACAAATAGATCGGAAATTGGACTATCGAGAACGGATTGAATCCGGAACGCTCATTGTAGATGGCGGTTGTACTGCGCACAGATCTGTGCACTAAAAAACTACGGATCTTGTTTAACTTTAATGCGGACTTTTAAATGTAGTCCGTTTCAACAATACTGCCGAAAGTGTATATTACCTTTACCTTTACCACTATAAGTGAATTGACAAATGAGTCAGTTAAATTATCAAGGGATGAATTAAATCAAGATATGTTGAGAGTATATTTGGTAGTTTCATTGAGATGAACCGTATTGCACCATAGTAGTCAGCACATTGAAATACAACAAAAGTTTTATAAGGATCACAAATGCTTTATTATAAGTGTGAAATATATTGGGAAGCCTCAAATGGGCAGGCAATCTTCATGAAACTAGAACAAAGGATTCACAACTTCTCAGCTAATTGAATAGATTTAATTGAATACGACGCTCAATGTTATCCCAAGTCTATTAATTTATGTGTAGAAGCGCGAACATTTCTTCAATAAGGTGACAGAGTCGAATTAGAAACAGTTCAATCACTTAAGTGTGTGGTTTTCAAAATCCACACAAGAGAATCGTGTACCGGTTATTTGAAGAGATACAACTCAAATAAGAAGAATTGCAAACTCAGGACTTGCTACGAAATATCAAGTAAATGCTTTTAAAAAGATTTATAAAAGATGATCTTATAAATTTTATCTTGCAACCCCAGGTGGCTGGATGTCAATTCTCGATTGCCCTTCGACCCGTCAACAGGCAACTTGACTGCTCGACCGCCTCTTGTAAGTTCAAGTTTTAATATTGTTCCCACAAGACCACTTTCTTTTAAATATACAACGTTATCTTGTGACTTAAATTTTTATTGTAGAAACTTTTAAAGTTCAAGGTATATGTATAAGAGAAGATGACCATATATAACCTGCAATAAACAATAATAATAATAATGAGTTCCAGTAAATTACTTCTGTAGAGTAAAATACCTAAGGAGCATAAGATTTTAGATTTTAAATGTGTGTAGTATATAATGGCAAAAAGCACGACAAAAAATCAGTCCAAATATTCAAAGTGGATACAAACTGCTGATCTTAGAGGGCGACATGTCGCAGCGTTAAATACTCGAGATCAGTCCTTGAGCCAAGAATCTTAAACAACGAAAGACGAAGACGCCTATTATAAGAGGGTGGATTACAAGAGAACCCTATTATGACTATGATGTTTTAAAAGCAAAAACACTACATAATTTGTTTTTACCCCAGCTGTTCACAACGGAACAAAAGCGTTTTGAAACTGCCACCTTCATCAATTTTTTACACGAATACTATTCAAGCAACATGAGGGATGTCACATCATGTATGTTTCAGCGTATTTTCACATGACTGCCATTTCAGTTCATCAACACACGGATGAGGAACGCGCGACGATTACCGTCCATCAGCAATCAACAACACAACATTAATTCCGGACATTACCGCTCCATCCGTACAACCGTACTGAACCGTACCGGTCAGTCGCTCATAACTCGGGGTAACGAGGCTGATTTATGCAGGTGTAAGCCGCAATCACGCGCCATTGTTAAATAAGATACTCGAGCAATTGCTGAAATAGATTCGTTCTTTAGCTAAATAAGACACATGCGGAGATAATCGTTTCGAAAATGAAGTTTGTAGTCTGCTCGTCAGTGTATTTGAATTGAAATATACATATTAGGTTTCCTGCAAAGTACAGTCCCAATTCAAATCAATTATTTGGAAAAGACAGAAAGCAATCTACTATATAAGTAGATCGTGCACAAAGGGTATGATAGGTAATATGAAGTCATCAAAGTCGAAAGAATAAAACATCCAGCAACGTTCTATCCTTCAATAAGATTTTTGACTGTGTTATGTATGTAGTCGTCAATGTGCGTTACATGAAGACTGTCTGAGACCTTTGTAATATTAGAAGACATAACTCGAGGTATAACGACGGTGATTTATGCAGGTGCAAGCCGCAATCACGCGCCATTGTTGGCGGTAAGATATGGCTCCAGCAGTCCCGCAGCTTAGGCGCCGTATCATGAGCGCCTGGGGAAATTAATCGCCAAAGACCGGAATGTAGGTGAACGCTACCGGGAACTACATGTTCTATTGACTGCTATGCTGATTTATAGGGTACAAGAACAGGGTCTACAAGATCCAACCTTGTGATTTATTATCGCATAACGTACGAAGTGCTGCCTACTATGCAGGTAAGGTTATATAATTCGACCAGAAAATTAATGTCTTAATGAAGAATTGATGATAATTACGAACATTTTCGAGTCAGAAATCAACCGATTCACAATACGTTTCGATTGTTTTTTTATCTCGGATCATCAGAAAAAGTAGCTTTATAAGTATTTCAATGAAGCTAAGTTGTGCAAGTAGATTGGCTCTAATTTAATATAATATTGCGCTCCGAAATATGGATAGGGATTCCTGTATTTAGTACATTGAGTCTCCGGATTCAATTTCGATGATGATACCTATTATAGTCTGTATATATAATAGCAATAAGATACAGGAATCACAAAGCTGTCGAGATTATTCAGCGGTGGATTGGATGACTGGATCCGGTCAGTCAGTTTAACGTAGCATAACAATGCATGTTAAGATGTGTGAGTTATAGTCGAATGGCGTGATGCTTGGCCGATGTCACCGCATCACGAGCGTCTAGGGAAATTAATCGCAGGCACAGAATGTAGGTGAAGTGTCACGCCTAACGCGTTCTATTGACCGATGTAACGACTTTGGGGAACTAGATGGTATTGCAGGAATTTTGCGAAGATGCCATGAGGAGCTTATATCAGTTTGGGAAAATTTTGACGAATTCGTGATGAGATAAGATATTTGAGATTCGGAATACAGTTATTATAGTTATCAGTCGATTGAGATTTCATTCAGAGTTTTCCAGAAAAAACACTAAATCACACAAAAAATAGGCATTTCTCTTACGTTAGCTTAGCAGTAATCGCAGTGGTATTTTGCCTCTAAATCCAACCTATTACGGAGGTGAAGGGTGGTATACAACTACTATTCATGTAGATATTCCATACGATGTTTGAAGGCAAGGTTTGCCATCCTTTTGTGTTGTATGCGGCGATGTCAGCACCACGGGTGTCTGGAGAAATTAATAGCTTCAGGTACCAGAATGTAGGTGAAGCATGGCTAACGTGTTTCTATTGACCGCCGTAATGATTTATGGGTGTAAAGCTTGTTACTGGTTCTTGCTTGCTTATTTATAGCGGATCACATACGTTACTTTAGATATATGTATGAGGAAATTGCCGTACGTCTACGTTATTTTGATATGAATAAAACAATGAACACTAACCACAACTTACGCAGTTAATATCTAATATACATCTTAATAAATTTTTGTCTACCAATGTTCGTTCATAATACAATTTCTGAAGGATTATTTAAAATTATAGAAATGATATTGGTTTCTTTTCCTTCTGCATGACTATTTTTCAAAAAGAAATATGGAATTCGTTGTACGATTACAAGTCTTACTTTTGCTGTACTTATTGTACCTCAGATGACGAGCAATATCAACGACACTACAATGTAAATAATGTCAAATATTAAAAATCAACGCGTTCGAATACTCGCATACCATAGCTGCACATATCGCGGATGCTCGCGGCATGCATGCGGACCGCAACCTGAGGCATGTCGCGCTGCGGTCCGAGCGGTCTGCGATCTGCGTACCGGAGCCTATATTAAAAATAAAACACTCTCAGCTCCAATATATTTTGTTACGTGTTACATACCTGAGGAGTGAGTGCTTACATCTTGATTTTCAGTTTAGAATCTTTTATCACGTTATACAAGTTTATTAACAGGGTAGATAATGACATCACTCTTTTGTCTGAAAATCTTTCAAAGATGGACGTTTCGTTTGTTTGTACCGATGAGATTCTTTATAGTTAAAAAAGCTTGCCGCGAAAAGCTAAATGTACCTAAAATAGCTTGTCGTGTTTTTATATGAAGTTATTTATAATTTAAATCCCAATGCATGCAGAAAATCTTTCCATCATTTAAATGCAACAATTACTTTTTAAAGCTACAAAAATAGTTCAACATAAACACGCTAACCATTCATTCGTACAAGGAGCAATAGATTTTCCAGTCGCTCGAATGAACGAGGTAATCGATTACAGTGAGCCGCTTTTTAATTTTGTCTCAGTCGGTGACCGGTGATCTCGAAACATTCCCTCTCAGTCATTTCAGATTCAACTGCCACTCTTGAATTAAATTCTTTTCGATCCGGCAAGGAAATACTTTACAACATTCTTAGGATGTCGATGGGTAAGTTACCTACGTTTTATGACGGAAATAATTTTATTGTGAAATGCCTCAAGTATTTATCGTTCTTTTCTTTGTACTATCTTTATGTTGAACTAAAAGATTATCTTGCCATTTGATAAATTAAGATACTTTCTACAATTTATTAAACCTTATGCAAGAATATAAATGGTGCTTTGTATTTTATTTTAAATAGGCATAAGCCTAAAGCTTATTAATATTCCATCAATCTATCATTTCTTCAAAATGGGCCTCTTCCTTAAATTTGTTATAATATAACATTATATTCCAGAATTTGATTCTCATAAGTGACAACATCTGACGGTGGAATAATACAGGTGTATTTTTTTCAAAATGAACTCGTTTGATTCTGGCTAAGATTAAAATAAAAAATAATGATGAAGTTTTAGTTTTTATCAAAATCGGCCACGTCAATTTAGAATTATTTTTTTAAAAAACGAATGAATTTCACTTGTAAGTTTGTATACAGGCATAGTACTAGCGACCTAAAAATTGTAAGTATACAAAATTATCAATTTAAATGTTAGTCGTAAAAACCAAATCTACTTCGCTCAAACTTGATATTCCGAGTAAGTAATAATGTGAGTTACGACGAGGATCGCTTGCCAAAATAAAAACTGTTGGATCGTAGCAAAGGATAAATGAATAGAGTCTCCCGAGTCTCGCCAACTATAGCGGGCCACTTTTTTGCGATTTTCAATTCGTGGAGCGATCAATTAGACAGCTTGGGGTTTAATGGATTCGGATGTCATCGGGTCGGTGATCGATCACCTAGAATAAGTACATTAAGCAGTAGTTAGAGTGTAGCCGCCATTGGCGCGGTCACAGCTGATCGATGGGGCGCGCGCGGAAAAACGCGGGAATTTTATTTTTTTCGGCGGACCGAGGAAATGAGCAAGGCTATAATGTAAAAGCCAAGGTCCCATTACACGTCCTAATTATTTACGACTTGACAGGGCAATATTTTTTAAGGCTTCGCTGGTATAGCTCTGAGTGTTGTTAAAATGCTTTTAGCTATTCTGCCAGCGGAACGGGACGCTTTATTTTTTTTAACGTGCATCTGACTTCTGATTAAAATGCCGTGTCGGAGTTACAGTTAATGCTATTTGCTTGATTTTTTAATATATTTAAGAGCTTTTATATCTATCCAGTCTAAAAAGCTTTGTACATTTTTGGTCTAGAACGCAGTTTTTCTGTTGATTTTTACGAAGCAGAACAGAAATTATCAAATAAATACAAAACAAATTCCTTTTGTTAGTATTGTACAATGTATTTGTATGATTCATTGCTTAAGTGTAAGAATTGCGAGAGGGCCTCAAAGGGAAGCCATTTGTAATCAAGTGGAATTACGCCGCAACTGGGTACGACAGCTAAATAACCATAAAGTCCCAAGAACTGACCCTGCTCCTAGTGTAGATAGCGCTTTCTAACTATAATTGCGTATTGCTAGCAACAATAATATGTGTTCGTAACCGATAGTTACCACAGATTCGCAACGCAATCAAGGATCCGCAAACAACCTGGCAACACAATGATACGGTCATTACACAGCTTGTATGTTGCCAGCGATGTATAAAAAATGGGTTAATGAAAATCGATATTATTCAATTCATAAAACGTAAATAATGTTGTTTGGCTATCGCATATTGTCGCGTGTACCGGGTAATGGAAATAAAATTTAACGGGGCGTATAACAATAGCTTAAAATTATAATGAAATGGAGTCAGGGTTCGTTTCCGTGCACCGACCGGCGCGTATAAGTGATGCAGTCACGGAAATGTCACTGATTAAAAACAAAAAAGTAAATCAAATATGGCGCTGAGTGACGGCGAGGCGCGGGCTTGATTTGATGAGTATATTAATTTTAAAAAGTTTTTGATGTGCATTTTTGTCACAAGTAAAATCATGCCCAAATTTTATGTGATGGGAGATTACTTTTTATTCGCGTTTATAATTAATATGTAGTGTGTTTGTGAACTGCTCGCAACCAAATTTTTCCCTTATGACTCAATTTTTTTGTTTAAATATTTTTTAAGGAAAGGAAGGAAGGTTACTTCAAATAGGACCGAATTTGGGTCGGAAGTCAATACGACGTAAACCAGAACGCAATGAGTTACCCTCGCACGCGTGATCAGTCATTTCGCCGCTTATTTTCGCTTAGTAAACCCGTAAATAATTTAAGATTACAGCTGTCGATCGCTCCCACGTACATTCGTATTTCCGCCGGCATGCGGGCGCGTAAATAACTCAATGTACACGTTAATTATGTCGAGTGATTCGAGTGATCTTGAATGAACCGGGCGCGACGGCAAACGGAACGTAATTGCACGAATGTTTGAATTCGGAACGACGTAATTTTGACGTATGCTGGTCGTGTTTAGTCTGTGGTTTATAACCATGTTACCGAATGATTTCGGATTTGAATTGCGAATGCTTCGCACATTTCATATTTCGAACACTGTCGTGATTAATATTTTTTGAATGTTTTCGACGTATTTTAAGAAGTAAATAGTAATGGAGTTTTTATATTAAATGGTTTCTAATTCAAATCAAATGTGAAAGCAAATGAAAATTCGAGAAATATTGTTCAAGATGACCGGATGGATTATTAGAGAAGATGATTGACTTTCAGTGCTTGCAAAGTTTTTAAAAGCCAAAGTATTTTGTGGAAAGTGGGAGACAAAAAAATACCAAAAAAAAAGAAAAAACATTCCTTTAATACACCAGCTGGCGTGTGGTGGTTTAAAAAAAATGTTTTAAAAATGGAACAATAAGCTCGAAATTCAAAAGTCGCTTCCATCTCCATCGCGACCGCGTTTTGATTGACGTTCCACTTCCGCGATGGGAATACGTTTGTATGAAGTGCAGTTGTACTTCGCATTCACTTCTTTTTGAACAAATATCGTGCCAGTTGACTGGGTCACAGGGTATGTGGCATATTTTGAATCGTTTCAATGGTTTTATAAATCTCACATAGGTATTTTTTGTTTGTCATTGATGGAAGTAAAACAATAGTTTAAGTATATTTTCTTTTAATATAATGTGGCAAATTGAAACTTTTGTTGTAAAAATTTAGGCATTAAAATATGGAACAGTTTTCTTTCGTTACTATATAATCGCATTAATTTTCACCATTACAAATCATAAATATTTTAGTACACAATCAATAACTCACTTTATTTTGACTGATGACTAATCGGCATAATAATTAGATTCAAAATTAACTAAAATATGAACAAGACGTAACTTATACGGTTTGAACTAATTTACTAATTATTGTTGACGATATGTCATACAATAGAATAGTAGGTCACAAGCAGCGTCGAAGATCAAGTATCGTTTGTTATAATTGCATTTCAAAAGTCTTCATAAATTCGTCTAATTCGGTTACCTCGTAAAGGCAAAATAGGTACACAATTCTTGACAACCGGGAATTATGTCCAAAGACCAAAAGGTGTAAAATCTACAGACAGTAAAGTTCCATTCTCAGTTCGATAGGCGCCACATATTACGAATGTGAGACTTCAGATAAAGCCTGAGGGCTACCATTGAAGTTACGATGATACATGGTATTTGGGACAAAAATATTTAACAGCGCTAAATAGACGTTTCATAAGTAGATGGCAGAATAATAGTACCTATGTTTTATTTTCAAAATGAACTTGTTAAACTCTCGGCTCGGAAAATAGGTTTCAAATTTTATAATTACACTTTTAGTCCTTATCAAAATCTGTAACTTCATTGAACATTTTTCGATAACTCCTACCTAAACTTTCAGATTTGGCTATCCACGCCCCGTTGAGAAACTCGCCTATAACTACACAGATACTTTGGCTCATTTACACAGTTGAAGTTGGTTCACGGTCCGTTTGGAGCTAAACTCGAGACGAAACTCCATTTCATTAACATAAACAGAGGTCAGTAATCCGACTCCAGTTGTCGGACCTCTGTGACGGTGGTGCAGATAAAGTTTTAATAGCGGGGTTTACGATGCGTTGCTACCCTTGAGGACTGAGTTGGAATGCCTCTTGCTCAACGTCACTGAGAAAATGAGCCATATCCTTAAGCAAGATATATATTCTGGTAGTTTTATGTATTTCGTGGTACGTTTCAGACATAGATATTTTGAAAGTAGGTTATTTGTAGGGCAGCAGAGATAGTGCAAAAATGCTTTGGTAAACATATCGGACGGTATATTATATACCATCCGATATTTTATAATATAGGATTCCGATTCTTTATAATTTTAAATTTAAATGAGTTGCGGCGTATTTTTCACATTTTTTCTAAAGCCAGCGATGTAAAAATATGCGGTAAAATCCAATTGTAGGTGCTCGATAAAGTTTCAATTTTGCTAGTCTCTTACATAACAACCATCATTATTTAATCTATAAAAGCCT